>BEXV01000279.1:73870-96025 GCA_003118195.1 Hemicentrotus pulcherrimus | reverse complement strand
CCCCCCCTCTCCCTCCCTCAGTCTCTGTTTTAGGTTGAGCTCCTGTGCTCTTATTCAAAACCTAACGGAATAATGACTCAACTACTGAAAATATCCCAGAGCCTTTGTAACTATGTCAACATGCAAATATATGCTCTTTATGGCTGGCTATCAGAATAAGCGTATCAGTTGCAAACAGAGCAGATAAGACTGGGCGGAGAATAGAGGTACAGGCTTAATCCAGTCAAAGAGCAGAGTAGGTCCAGCTAGTAAGCGGCTTTTAGGAGGGGCTTGCCTGGCCAAAGCCCCCAAGACATGGCTCGGAGGACACACCCTGCAAATATATCCATTGAATATTTTCCACATCTTCAAGGGAAAATAATAATTGTTCTACTTTCCTACTTGAAATTGTATGTGCACTTTTAACATAGTTGTAGAGGCTAGCATTTATAGGAAATGATTGAAGGGAGCAGGTAATTTTTCGTTGGGAGTTATTGTGAAAAGTTATTTACCAGACTGTCTCATCTTCTTTTTGTTTGATGTTAATTCTTTGAAGATAAAATGCTTCAGGGGTGTCTTTCATTTTGCGAGTGTACATTTCCATATCATAATGATTCAATCGTTAAACACTACTAAAACTGACTAAGGAAAAATATAAACTCATGAATTTTCAAAATTTGTATCAGTATAACCATCACCATCATGAATTAAAATATTCAATATGATTTTAGTTTTAGTAATATTCTAAAGTGGTATTGTGTAATTGTTCACGATGTCAAATGATATTGATAGCCCCATGACCCCTTTGATCATCATGACGATCAATTAGAGTGCAGTTGGTCAGGAAACATTGTATTATGTACCCTGCTAGCTTGACAATTCTATCGTTAGATAAGACACCAGGGATTAAGGTGCTAAGCAAAATATGATAAGATACGAGAACTCAAAATATTTGACAAGTAAACACCTCTGAGACAATCAAGAATATTAGCACTAGCATTTGTATTATCTTTTGCGCCATAGTGATACTTGATAGTAGGATATATTAAATAGAAGTCTGTGGGTGTGTAGATTGTGCAAGAAAAGTAGGTAGAGTAGGATAAGAGAAGAAAAATAAGGGATTTAGTCTGACTTTGACTAGTCATTGTAAATGAAGCTTTGTCATTGTAATGAGGAGCCAGAGAGATGGTGGTAAGGAAATTGGAACCCTCAATTTTAATTTAAGCCTTTCCGATCTTGCTCCAAAGAATATGAGAGGGAATACCTACTTCTAAAATGAAGGTTTAAATGGTTGAAAATAAAAAGAACAACAAAATAAAATGTTTATAAAAGAGGACTATTATCCATTCTGTATGAATCTTCACAACGACCATCTGTTTTCATCCTGTGTGGTATGGAAGCTTCTGTCATTATCCTACACTTGAAGGATTAGATGGAGAGAAGTCTTTTCTCTCATCTCCAATCCTGAGTATGCCTCTTTACCTCTCTATTTCCCCCTGCACTTCATGGATGTATACATCATACATTCCAGCAGTAGGAAGTGTCTAAGTGCAAATTGTGCTGGACTATTTCCACCTTTATGTCTTGTTTGTAGGCCTATTGTTCCCTTCATTTCTTTATGCCTGGTTAATCCTGTATTGAATCTGCTTTTTACCTTTAGGAAGGAGTATTATCCAGGCTCAATCATAGCTCGTCACTGAATGAAAGTCTTTATATTCCTTCATCAGTCATCCATGTCCCTTTCAGAGGCATTCACACAAGAGAAAAATTATATATATATGTTTAAAGAAAGGTAAGAGGATTATTGTATACTAGTAGTGGAAGGAGCATACACGTGAGATAAGACAATTGAACAAAGGGATGCTGTATACAGAAAGTATTTTCTGTGGAGGTCGGCTGAATCCATAATTATATTAGATGATAAAATAGCTGGCTGGTCACATCAGCATCCATACACTCATGATAGGCTCCATCTACTCTTATGTTTTTTGTTTGTTAGAATGTTCATATAAACCTCGTCTTTATCAAATGTTAGTTCAGAACAATAATCAAAACCCATTTACTCTACAAAGTGTTCTGTTATACAGTGCTTAAAATCGAAAATGATGTGGCATATTTCATGTTGCTATATGATGATTTGAACTATGGTAGTCTGAATGGGGTTGGGATTCGCTTCTGAAGAAGTGTGTTTTCTGTTTTCTACGTCGTCTTCATAAATTCTTTTCAACTGGTGATTTTGTTCGCTAGCCATTGTATATCAGTGAGAATCGGAAAGAATGGATGAAAATAATTTATATCTGCTATCAATCATTTATATTTCTTATTATTCACATTTTATGTCATTTTGAAATTGATATTCCATCTCCTGACCATATTTCTTTCATTCTGTCCCCCATACATCCCCAATTTGTGCATGTTATTCAGAATGGTTGGCATCATTGGAATGACAAGGCTTTGTTCTATTTTACTTTATATTTGTTGACCATGTGAGGATCTCTTGGGTATGGGGTCTTTATAGCCTTTTATATCCAGTATAGGACTTCAATAGATTTGAGAGTTAAACTCCTATTCAAGGGAATAAAAGAGAATCAATGAAAAGGGATAATCATGAGAAAATACATAAGAAGAAAAGACAAAGATTGAAAAGGCACTGTCAGAAAAAGGCTTGATTAATTCCAATGACAGATCTACTGATGTTTGGCCTATTTTTTTGTTATATATCAGCTTTAACTCTCCTTTTCTATATTTCACTATTCTTCTCCATGTCTCCCTCTCTTACCCTTTGATGTTTCTTTCACACCATTTGGCAATCATATGGTTGTTACTACGACTGTCTAAAATTTTACATTTTCCGACCTATTTACTTCTCTTGGTTACCCTACATTGAATGAGTTTCACTCACTCCCAAAATACATACCTTTCGAGGGAAGCATTTCTACCTCCTTAAAAGAGTACTTCTTCATAGCTTATTTTTTATGCATAACATTGCCCATATTTTTGGTGGATACACATGAACTAACAGTCATTTCGTACATTTTTACATACACTGGTTTACCAAGAGGCAGTCTAAGAACCATTCCTGAAAACCATTTGACTTTGACTGATGTCACGACGAACAAACTACCTGTATCTTGTTTTCTATCTCATGTATCACTTTTTCTAATACATATGGATTTTCAAAATAAATTCTGGTAGTGAGATAGCATTTAAATTGGTGTATCATTGTGTGGAAGCTATTTCATGTTTGAGTTAATCTTTACCCTCGAGCGATTTCTTTCAAATTGGAAAAAAAAAAAATTATATCTTACACCATTCTTGATAGAAAAACAAGTTTTGATCATTTGAACTTCCATATAAGTGCAATTTACCATTGTATATTTTGAATGAAATTCAATTCCGATGAGGCTGGTCGACCACATTTTGTAGACAAGGTTGCCTTGCTGACTATCTATCTTGTGAGAATTGATTAGGTTCAGGTTATTGCCACCCAAATGTGAAAAATATGTGTATATAACAAAAACAAATAGCTATTTTTCTTTAGACTTTGCACCAAATTTCACCTCTAGCCAGGCAGATTTTTAGTGTAAGCTGATTTGAAATGTTATCTGGTGCTTTATACATTTAGGGATACACTGAATTACCCGTGCCATGCTTTATAATTGTTCTTGTCATAATCTAGCCAATAGTGCGGAGAAATCATTCAGTCTTGGTAAAAAAAAAAAATTTTCTCAAACTGTCACAACTACCATATTTTGAGTGTCGATCATACTGGAAATATAGAGTTGGAATAAAGGTTCTTACATACATGTATGTGATGATTTTTTTTTTGTTTTTGCACGACACATTTGAGTTATTTCATATATATTCTTTCCTACTTCTTGTTCCTTTCATGATCATCCCTTTATGTCTGCACATCTCTCTTTGTCATTCACTCTCAATTGTATTTTCTCCTTCTCCCTATCTATCTTGCTGTCTCACTCCTTTCACTCTTTCTCTCTTCTTCTTTCTCTCTATCCAGTTTTCTTGTGAGCACCCTATTTCCTATCACTCATTTTTGCACCATTACTAAAACCCAACCACATGTTAGTTGATAGAATATTAGTAAGTGCTTACTGGATCCTGGGTTAAGTTAAAACTTGCGCTCATATGCCATGCCCACTTCATGCAAATAGATCCAGGTATCATAGCATTGTCTGTTTGACAATGCAATACTCCAGCTAGGCATCAAATTTGTATACCTATCCCCAAAGAGACACAAGCATTTGTATCAAACTAATGAAATAATACCCCATATTTGCCAAGAGGGAATGACTACACTAGACAAACAAGGACTGTTCCCCAATGGATCCCATCTATCAATCTTTGTAATCTTCACTTCTTTCTTCTCAATTGTTCTTCCAAAAGAGATTGCCTGTATCACTTCAAAAGAAGGCGTCCCCTCGAAAGAAAAGAAAGGCTCATCCCAGGCCTGAAAGGAAATGGTAGGCGAAGAAGAATAGAGAGAGGGCTCACACAAAGCATATAAGTGTATACCTTGTAAACATCAAGTACAGACATGTGGAGACAGAGATGCAATAAATCCAATTCACTTTTATTTGATAGTCAATAAAAACCCTCTGTAGTCTTAGCAGAACAATGATGCCAACATAAAGCAAGTCCTGCCAACCCTAGAGAAGTATAAATACATGTAAATGCCAGTTTCAGTAATTTCCTATTGTGCACATTTACTTTACACCATTACTCACAGTCATCAGATCAAACAAACTTGAGCTCAAAATATTCTCATTAAAATTTTACAGGAAACATGGGATCAAACGTATTTTGAAAAAGAGAGAGACGGATGGGAATATATAATAAGTTTACTGAAATATCCTTTTTTCTCTCTCCTGATTGCTGATATAGAAGTTCAGTTTTTTATTAGCTGGGTGGTCTACAAACTATTATAAAGGGAAGCTAAGAAAAAAGATCTCAAGCTTCCCTTATTTTTGTTGTTGAAATACCAACAATCTGAACAATATCCTATCCTGTTAGGGGGGTCCTATTGTCTCCCCTCTCCAGGAGAAAGAAAGGACTGTTGCGTAACCTTGTTTGCTGGCTGGAGTAATAGTGGATGGATGAACAATGAGCTCATCACCAGTATCTGACCTAGGACTACCTATTGAAGGGATTGCCTGTAGAGCTTCTTTTGTGCTTCATCCGTCTTGAAGATTGGGGTTCATATAGAAGTGAAGATGGGAGTAATACTGAGAGCAGGAAGGATGAGGTGTGTATAACTTGAGCTCAAAATAAAAACACATAAGAACTAAAAAAATGCACAAATTCATCTTCTGCTTATCCATCAGCAGCTACATGTAAACTGTACTTTGAAAACCCTTCCACATCTTAAAGATACGATCATATACATGAAGGTTTTTCCTTTGGCGTGAACAATACATGGTTGAAAAGTCTATTATCGATGGATGATTAACTTCACTGTATTGAAAGATGCATTGCCAACTGTCATTATTTAATAAAAAGGCTGCAGCATTTGCCCTAACAGACTTCCAAATAACATACTATTTAACTTGGATGTTATAATTACTTAAAGGTTGGTTATTATGCTGATAATTGGGCTATCAAAAGCCTGTAACACTTTGAAGTGAGTGCATTATTTCAATAAGTTGAAACTGTTGAATGATAATTCTGATTTAAAATACTTCTTTTGGGAAATGGCGCACTGGTAAAACTGCTCTCTTCTCTAGGAGTGACTTACATACATTGTACATACATGTAGTATCAATGACGATATCAGTGTTCTTTTAATTCCATTGAAATTTGAAAAACATTAACTTCTTCAACAAATCTGTATGTTTAAAATTGTTTTGAAAGTGGGCTGATTTATGCAAACACGTGGTCCACATCATAAAGATATATAATTTCAAATAATCTCTTAAATATGTACAACAGGAGCATGAAACATTTTATCTCAATTTATAATACAAAGAAACTAGGAATTCTGACATTTTGCAACATACATGTACACTTACACATACTGCCATACTTGAATTTGATGGAAAACAAATACGCTAACTATTTGTAGCGACAATAGTAGCGAGAGCATGGTGGTCTACAGTAGTTGTATATGTCATGAATGTCAAAAATCAATCGAGAAGAGTGACTTTCAAATAAAACTAGATCATGAGTAGTTATTTCAGTACAACTGATGGTGATAAATAATGGTTTGTACTTGCCTCAAAAAGGTACACTGAAACAATAAAGAAGTAACGACATTTAATGAAAAGAAATTAAATAGTACTCTTCTGAATATCTTTTCGTAGCAGTCTCACAGGTTTTCCAGAATCATACTGATGTTGAGAAAGAGTCCTTTTCATCAGGTACCTTTAAACAGTCAGCAGTCATATGAACAGCTCTAACAAAAGTTTGGACAAACCAAGGAGGCATACAGCAAATAAAGCAAACAACTATTTTGCTACATTTATTTTTCACCTTTTCTTTAGTGCTTTAGATATTGCAACATCAATAAAACAAAAATGTCTGAGAAACGGCCGCGTATCCATCTGCACATGTTCACGTTCACAAAATATATTAATATCAAACATTCACGTGACAATTGCAGAATGAGTTACGGCTTTGGCATTTTCTTTGACTGTTAGAAACAGTCTCAAATGTTCCATAGAGAAAGGAAACACACGATGAGTTTCATGTTGGGATACAGCACAGCTTTTTCCAGAGTGCGCCTTTCTTTTTAGGTTTTGTGTCCTGCGCTTTCTTCGGTGGAGGTGGTATTTTCTCTTTCCGACTCAATCTCCGTCTTAGGCTTTTTGACGATTTAGGTGGTTTAGTGTACTCAAGTCCAGTTAATATTACTGCATCAAACACTTCCTTGAGATTGTGCTGTGTAAGCGCAGAACATTCAATGTAGCCCACGGCATTGATACGACTTGCTCGCATGGATGCCTCCTCTTCACAGATAGGACGTTCCTGATGTTTTGAAAGGTCTATGAGAACGTTAACATCTGTGCGGAGATCACACTGTGTACCAATCAGCAGGATAGGAGTCTTAGGATTGTGACGTCTGATCTCTGGTAGCCATTTCTCTAAGACATTATGGAATGAGGTGGGTGAGACGACGCTGAAACACAGGAGGAAGACGTCTGTTTGAGGGTAGCACAAGGGCCTCAGAGAATCAAAGTCATCCTGAAATGAGAACAAAACAGAAAACATTTTCATTAGTAAATGCAGGGATAACACTTTAGAAGAAATTGACGAAGACAACAGTTCAACAAAAAAACAATTATTTTTAGTGCTTACATGTATGGGCCTCCATGTTTTTAGTTCATTTGGTGTTTTTAATTACTCTCAATCTTTTTCTATGTGATATAGAAATAATGTATTTCCCCCTGAAAATCCAAATGTTCATATTTGTAGGATACTTTATTCATAAAGAATTTTTAAAATAATAAAGCTGTTGAATGGTTCTGCATATCATGTGTCTCAACTCTAATGTGTTATGCAGACACAATTTGTCTGCATGGGGTGTCATAACATGTACAGTATGTATCTGGGCTCATACAGGTCATAAACATGTCTAGCCCACCAACAGCGTGTGGCATTTTAAGGACTACAAACTGATTGAAACGTCTCAAATCTTCTCCTAACATGTGCTTCAAATTGATTGTGACAGCTAGGCTTGCCAGATAGCAGTCAAGTGCCCATAGATATCATACAGGGTTTGAACTAGATGGGATGTAGACAAGACTACAAAACATGTACCTGTATCTATATTCCCATAACAATTGTTTAAGTGTACCGCATTTAGTCTTGACAAAAAATTATCTTTGAAGTATCAGAATAGAGCCAAGCCCCCGTTAAGTAAAATTTTTATCATATTTCTATGACAAATTTGCTTTCAGCCAATCAGATGCCATGATTTTAGTAGCTTACGTGTATTGTATTTTGTTTATGTTGATCAAGTTTTATGAAACCTGTAAGCCCTTGGTCTACAAACTACGATGTATGTACATTTAGGAAGGAGTGAATCTGCCTTAATACTTTGAAGAAGAGTCAATAGCCATGGATAGGATCAATGCTCTCTGATGCTACATACATTCAACTCCCCAAGGACATATCAACTACCGGTATATACCTTCAATAGATGTAATCAGACTACAGTCACTTCATCAATAAGCCAGGTCACAAAATTGATTTTGATCAATACCCTGTGACGATGCATGTATTGTGTAAATGAAATATACTCTACCCCTGTGACATCCCCTTAATGATAACAACATAAGTCGCACAAACATACAACCCTGACTCCTTTGAAGCTGATGGTTTATACAGTTTTATTGACGGCAATTACATGTGCATCTGTAATGTAAACCGACACTTGCATTATATTGGAACTTTTGTAATCACCATTATGCATGTGTTTGGAATTAAGTAAGATATTCCTTATAGTGATCGTATCATTTCAACTCCTTCACAAACTCTTACGTGTAGGTCATTCATCTTTTAAAGCTACATGTACATGTACCATACTGGAATCGTAACAAGACAAAATACTGCCAACAGGACTACAGGTACAGGTAGATTTTAAGAGATTATAAGGTGAACTACAATTTCTAACTGAAAATGAAAAAATGAGTAGGGTAAACCAAAACTACATACAACCCTGTACACATCGATGTACTCAATAGTAACTTCTTGATAGTACTAACAAAAGCTTGCCATGCTGCAGTACAACTCGGTCAACAGATACATGTATGTACAAGTTCAGTGTACATGTAGTAGTAGCATGTTGTTTTTGCTTTTTTCCCTTTCAAGTTCTAAGCTTCTTTAGACCATTGTGTCACCTTAAGTATTTTTCAAAATATATTGCTTCAAAATCCTATATATATAGATCTAGGCCCTTTCACTTCGACCATGTCATTTAAAAATACAGCATAAAAGAGAAGATTTGAGGACCCTATCAGGTTTATAGGAACATAAAATGGAATTAGTCAGAAGTGGTAATCCTAGGACTAGGACTACCCTTGTGTAACAAACTAATCAACAGGGGTAAGCTAATTCCATTAAAATAGATTAGATGGATTAGGATCACAAATGAATAGAGTACAGGTAATCTGTTTTTCTGTAAGGATTTGGAAAGTTGAAAACAGGATATTTTATGAGAGGATTGTGACCACAGAGAACACATGTAGAGTGGAAGTTTTTGTACAAGAGAGGGTATTAAACAGCAGGGGCAAAGAAGGTCGTTGATGGATTGGAAGGGTACATTGTGTACCTCATTCTGTTAGAAAACCATTGTCTGTATCATCCTATTGTCTACCAATCCAATAGTTACCTCCCTTTCAAAGATCACAGGCCCTTTGACAAGATGGTTATTGGTTAACCATTAACAGCATAGTGCGTGAGACTGACCATTATATTGCTCAATTTGAAGTGTTTTATGAAGTATGTTGGCATGGACTTATTAACTAACTACTGACAGATATCTCACTTGCTCTTTGTGGTTGCAGGAAGCAATAGACACCTTTGATTGTAGATTTAGTAACGGGAAATGCATTTCAATTGAAATTAGATAATCTAGTGCCAATTTACTTGAGATTTATTAAAGTTACATTCGTAATGGCATCCATCCCATAATACCCTGAATAAAGTCTAGAATTAATCTTTCTGTTGTGGAGAAAGTTAGAATTTCTCATTACAAATTTTTCTTTAAATGAAGAATAAATATAAAATAGTTAAAAATAGCAACTCTCTGAGAAACTTCAATTAAAATTGCAGAGGAAAAAACATGCACAGCTAAAATTGTCTATGCCTACTGTAGCCAACTATTTTGATAGCTTGCATTCTTTCACATATACATTGTACATGTATACATATACCCTGTACATGTAGGCCTACTCAATTTCCAAACCTGTATGACACAACTGTTCATGTCAACATCAATTTGTGGGGTCGTTGTGAATCACTTTGATTCCATCAGCCACTAACACCATACGCCTATGCAATTTCACAGCTAAACAATCTGGTGCATGGATATAGCGCCACTACTAATATTAGGAAATAAGGTCTTCAGAAAAGGGCAATGATAGAGATGCTTTCATATGACACCTTTTCATTTCCTTGACACACAATACCTGGCGCCTACATGGAAATTCCTTTTGTTATATCAAAGAGACTTAGAATATAGGTCTCTATGCTGAGAACGAGATATAGACCACTATGATACACGTGTACTTGTATGTCACGAAATTGAGAAGAACTATAAATTGCCGATACATTTTGGACCAAAATCCACTGGTTCTACAAAAAAATCATAATTGGCTTCAAACGGACTATTCAAACAAGCTTTTTATTTGACTACATATTGAATCAACAGCAATTTGCCAAAATATGACACACAGGGGTTGGTGAGTTTACACAGTCTCAGCTTGTAATGTTTACCTATTTTTTTGCGTAGGTGTAGTTCAATACATGTCGCTTTCCAGAGGCCAAAGTACATTATGTACATGGCTATACAAGTATATGCAAGGCGAAACTACTTGTCACTGCATGCATAATGATTTAAGTCATGTAAAATAAAACTGATATTGTATTTCCATTTTTATAATTCCCCGCTTTCTTGAAATAAAATAGTAAGAATTAAGGTGTTTTTATTTTCAGTCTGAGGCTGTTGCTTTTCCTGCTTGCTTACTGCATATATTTTCATTCATCCTGATTCAAGTGATCGGGTATTATACCATGTCAGAAAATACATGGCATTTTACAGAAGAGATAATCTAGCGAGACATAAAAACTGTATAGTGCATCATTGCAAGCCAATGTAATACGTGTAGGAAACTTTGAATAACCTCTAGTTTTAGCCAATTAGCCTGATAGAGACCCAAGCTATAGGAGCCCACACAACAACAAGAAGCATCCCTTTCAGTGGTATGGTATTTATTGTTATTTGTTTTTTCCTTCCCTTTCTTTCTTTTTCTACATACAATACATTTGCCAATAACTTCCGCTCAGAAATACAGTGTGCATTGTCTGTTGAACCGCGAGTCAAGGTCATAGTCCCTGTGTTCTATATTTCATACTTTGTACCATTCTCTACGAACAATGGCTTGGAAAGGGCATCTTCTGCAAGACTGCAACCTGGCTGCAAATATTTGTTTTCATTTTACACAGTGGAGTGCAGTGGTGCTATTCATCACCATCCTTGCTGCTCTGTACATGTAGTAAGATGGGTAAATGATGCAAACCACAAAATTACCTCCTAAACCACAGAACAGGAACCAATATCATTGGTGATAAGTGCTCTCCTATTGTATTGCTGAACCCTACTCAACCCTATAGGATTGTGTGTAAATGTATATCATGTCAAGAACTTATGAATTACATGTACACATGTATGCTAATAAGATCAAATGAAGTATATTTTTTCTCCCTAATGGCACATTAGTTAAGGAGACAAAAATGTTTCAAATTGATAAACCATCCTCCCATTTTTATGTTAATTATACTATCATTGGTTCCTACCATTAGGCATTACCAAGTGCAGTTTCAGTGCTTCCTAAATTTATGAAACCAGAGTGTGAACCGTAATAGGAACCTTGGTCATTCCAGACATGGTCATGGTGCCTTCCACATCACAGCAGGGCCAGAGCACAGGGCAACTGTGGTGTAAGATTTCAGGGTTCATTCACTGCTTCTGTCTGAATACAATGAACTCTACCCCTTGGAGGGCTAGGGGGCTGACATGTACACCCCTTGAATTTGTTCAAGGGATATTGCCATTGTGCAGAATAAAAATCCCTTTCCAGGGAGGTATGTTAGGTATATTGAGTTTGCATCTCATTAACTATAAATAATCATTGTCATAAATAGAGGGAGGGGAATATGCTGAATGATGAATGGGGCTGGGAAGTTTGGTGAATGGATTAGTTGAGTCTTAAATAAACACTGTCAAGTTTTACAAAGGGATTGGAATTCCTTCCCCAGGAATGCTTGGGAATAATTTCAAGATAATGTTCCCTCTTTCCTGTCTACCAAGGTTCACATTCTTTGTTTTGGATCCATGAGCAAAATGTTGAATTGTGCCTACTAAACTGCTCTGTATGTTCTGTTTGTGCATGTCCCATACATCTGTGGTTTTCAAAATTTCAACCTTCCTTGTATACTGCAAAGTTTTCAAAGAGTTCAATCGATGACTTTTTTTCATAAAACCGCATCTAACTGAAATGATTGGATTTACCCACAGGCAATAAGAATTTATCAAAAAATATTTACGTCACAGCTAATCTTTTCCACAAATCTTTTATAGTGGTAAAGTGTGGCCTCCAGGTGATAAATTCTCCCCATACTTCTGCAAGGATCATTCACTACCAGTGCACACAAGACATGAAATTCCGGAATAATCATCAATGAAAATCCAGGAATTATACATGGGAGGCAAATGGCTAGGACATAGTACAACTTGCAATGACTTGGGTCTGAAACAAACATGTACAGTTTAGATCAATGCATTCAAACATTCTACAGAACACTGAATGACATGTCTGCAATTTGTACCAGTCATTTTGAGCAGTCCCTTTTTGCAAGGTGTAGTGTTACAAGCACATTCTAAAAATGCATAAAGGATTTTGCTGGGAACACTGGTATCATGGGGCTTATTTGCTGAAGTACAAGTCACTCAGTGAGTACCAGTGATTAAACAGAAAGAAAACTAGAAGTATCAGCACATCAACAAACCATATACTGGTACAGTAGTTTGGTGTCAAACAAATTTTGTATTTCCAATTCTATTGAAGTGTAGACAATAACACTTGGGAGGTCACAAAAGAGGCCCAATGAATGGTTTATGACAATATTGTTTCAACAAAAGTGTCATGACAGGATGCAGACAAATGGAAATGTAAAGTCTATGGGTAACATGAACCTGAAACATCAGTTGGTACAACTACAATATAGGCCTGCATGTATTGTGTGTTGTGCCTGTTTGTTTCCAAACATATTTTTTTCCAAGACGTGGGAGGTTTAAAGTGAGCACCTTCATTGTACAAAAATCTGTAGTGATTCAGAACATTCCTATCACATAATGAAACATGACACTTCCTAGTCCAAGGATTTCAAACACCAACCTTTCCACAAAAACAGGAACCCTACAGTCAAAACATTTCACAAGCTTCTGAATGATTGGGCAAACATTTCACCTCCATTCTGACACCCGGTATTTCACCTGGGTTTTGGAGCACAATACATGTAAGATATTATTCCAATCGTGTTACTTGAATCGTGCCGTGCCCGATTCTTCACGCTTACAAACTCAGCTGCATGGGCTGAGGCCAACAAAAACTTGTCTAAACATGGGCGGTATAGAGTTTGGCACACAGCAGGGTATTGAAGCCATGGCGCCATGATCTGATTAGGCTACCACTGTTAGCTCTGTTTATTTGGCTAAACTTGAACACTACAAATTCAGTCCCTCAAAATTAAATTCAGAAATAATTGTTATGCAGGGCCTTCAAAGTTATTCTTGTATTTGCTGACACTGTACATAATGTTGTCTAATCAAACCTAGATGGTTGGCAAAAGAGTCTATACTGATGTAGGGACAAGTTTGTTTTGTTGTGCTCGTTTTCAATTTGGAGGCATTTAATAAAACACTTTAATCTAACAGAAACATAGAAGACCTAAAAACTTGACTTCACTTAATATATTCCTTGCTGTTCCTTCCAATTTTCACAAACTGTCCATTTGTGATGTAAATGTACATTACACAATGCAAAATTTGTTATCTTTAATACAGTTGAGTAGGTGCTGACTTGTCGATGATTCATTTAAGTAAATATACCCTCAACCGTGCATGAATAGTGTCTCCACACAATGCGTTAATTGCGTGTGTACTGATTGCCCTACAATGTATATCCACAGCATATTAAACTGAGGTTTTCCAAATCGTGAATTAAGTGCTATTGTTATGGTATATGTACCCTGTAATGATAACTATTTAGAGATTATAATTTTATGTTTTGTTTAAAAACTTAAAATATATTATTAGCAATTTTAGAAAAAAAATTCAGAATTTGTACGAATAAATCAATTGGTTTTATTATTACACAAATTCAATACAATGTGGAATCTTCGTAATTAATAATAATCTTACCTGCCCGGCAGTGTCACATATTTGAAGCTTGATCGGTTTTTCATCAACTCTTATGACTACTGAAATAGAAAAAGAAAGAGGAATATTAAATCAATTTAATGTACATGTGGAATTTTCATTAACCTATTTCAAGATTTTGTAATAATAATTGAGTGGAATTGACAGATAACCATGAAAGAAGAGAAAAAGAGGATCAAACTTTTTTTTTTTAATGCTTAAATCCAGTTCATTGCCCTCTCTGCCCTACTGCAGTGAAGGGGCATGGATTTTCCTTACATGCAAGTCTCACTGTGTTAGTCAACAAAACATAACCTGAAGGGTTTAGAGTCATTCTCTACAGTCATATTGTATCATGGTGAAAAGCCTGATAGTAACAAAAGAAACCCAAAGGAGAGTCCTTTTTTTTTCTCGCTCTCCCATCCCTATTCCTGGGAATACAATGACGCAATTTAAGCATCTTAGTGTGCTCATCAATAGGAGAGTGAATCATGCCTTGCCTTGAAAGGCTACAAGTTGTTCCCAATCTGAATGGCCACAAAGCATGCCCACAAAAACCCATGATGAATGGTGATGCATAACACTAAGTTTACCTTCAACGCTTCTTCTAGTATGGGTGGGGTGATTTAATTTTTTGGAAAATCCTCGTAGTCCCTTCAAATGAATATAAGATTATCATGGATAATCTTATTCTCTTAAGATGTCATAAATCAGGATACAAAAAGGCATGAGCCAACAGAAACACTACTGTACATGAATCAAATCCTGATCTTTTTCCTTGGTTTTCACTTCTTTTTTTTGGTGGGGGCTGGGTTGTTCCGATCAAGTGAATCTGAAAATCTTCATTTTCAAAGTTTAAGTACATGTATGTACACTACTAAGGCAAGCTGAAAAAAAAAGAAAAAAATTTTTTTTTTACACATCTGTGTGCATATGGGACACATTGAACTATATCTATGAAGATCACCAACACAGTTTCACAGTGATTTTTTAAAAAACATTTCCAGTCATTGTAACCGAATCGAGGAGTGAAGCACCATTACACAATAGTAACTAACCACCAGGATGCTCATACAATTAGTTTAGACAATAAAAATACCCATCCTTGCAGCGTCCTGTAGCATCCCCTGTCACCAAAAGAGGATTTAGACAAATCAATAATAGCCACAAAGGATATGTTCGATTGTTTAGTCTGGATGCCATCTGCCTGTACTGCTGATCTGTATTGTTCTATTGTATGGTCATGGGGGTAAGTGTTGCCACACGCAACTTAATATGCATCCTTGGTTACATCGAGTTTGAGGGAGAACCACATATTGCAAACATGACAGATCACAGTTTGGGCCTTAAAATGTAGGTATCATGGCCATTGTGAAATGTTGGTTAACTATCAAAACATCTTAACAATGAGAAGTAACTTATTCTGGTAGGTTATAACAACAGTAGTAATAAAACAAAAAATCAATGTACACTTGTATGAAAATATTTGGAAAAGAAATATTCAAACATGGAGAAAATACTTAATTAACAATAAATGACAAACATACTGTATTCAATACAACCAGACTGCATTCAACTCCCTCTGTTATTCAATACTGATTGTTAATAAATATCCAAAAATGCATGTTCCCATAAAGATCCAACTGAATTAGACCCTATGATGACTGTACAATAATATTTTGATAAGTTACAAGTTTACTTGAAGAAATTGATGTTCAATTACCTGAGTAATTATCAAATGCTGTTGGAACATACTGCACTGGGTACCCATTTGTTGTGTAGCTAACGACGAGACTTGTCTTTCCAACTGCCCCATCCCCAACTAGAACACATTTTAGTTTGGTATCACACTGAATGAGATCGTCATCTGAATCGGCCCTCAGCACAAAACTACTCGGTGTGCTCGGTGGGTGTGTAGCCGAAGCTCTGGGTTGGACGTTCGGTGGCATTGCGGCACCTTCCCCGTTCTGTCCTACTTGGTCGTGAAAAGAACCAACGTCCCGATATTCCTTTGAAAAACCAGCTAGCACCATCGAGACTTCGACATGTGGAGTGAGTAGTGTCCTCTTTGTAATCCAAACATAAATGAAAACAATGATAACGTTTTAATAATAAAACGTCGTCAGTTTGGTAAAAGAACTGTTGTAGGCCTTAAGTTGGAAGTTGGTCTGGAGAGTGGAGTTGAAGTTTGGTGGAATCCCGTCTCGACCTCGCTGAAGTTTGATGCTTGTATACGGCCAGCTTATCTGTATGATCATGTGGAGGCTAGGCTCAAATCTTGCTTAGCTAGCTAGCTACTTTAGTATTGAAATATTCCATGAAATATCCAAACAAACTTTTAAAATGCAGGTCTGTTCTAAACTGGTATTAACTGGAATCGGAGGTGGTAGACTGAAATGGACGTGCGTGATTCTCCTCAGAAGGACGTTTCCCGAATGGTTGTCTATGTTGTATGAACTCCAATTGCGATATCAGCTGGTACTCGCACAATGTACACGCGCGCGCGCATATAACGCCGCCTCCGCATCTTCGTCGTATACGTAGATGGCACGCACCCCACATATTATTGTGACGTAGTGTCGATTTCTCGCTTTGCGATTGGTCGCTTTTTAGCTTGTTCCCATAACAGAAGTGTGGCAAACTTGGAGTTTGGGAGGTATACCACAAGCCGCGGCTAAATCAAAGGGACTTACGGAAAGAGCGAGTGTAGGCCTGTGTAGGTCTATGGTACAAGTTAGTGTGTATCTTTAAGCAGGAAAGGCTCTAAGTGTAATGGTAAATAACATTTTTATTTTACATGGAAACAAATCATGACAATGTTGCCAATCGAGGCTACATAATCTCCCTGATATTCCCACCTCCCATCACAAAGTATTAAAAAGGAGGTTTCTTCAACACTCACACAATTTATTTTTAATTCCCAGGCCCAAGACGGGCCCAAGAGAATTTTTCGACTGATACCGATGTAGTATCAGTGGGTGATCCAAAACACATGAGGTTGAAAGTGCCCCTAGCCCCATGTGACAAAACTAAATCCGCCCTAGCTACCTGTGNCCGTAGGTTGTTGTCATGGTGGAGGGAGCTTGCTAGCATGCGTCCTTATCAGAAATGTACTGACTTGTGCCCCTCCTGCTGAAACTGTGATACTCCTCCCTTCGGCCAGAGAATCATGGATTCCGAATGTCAGAACCTTCACCTGCATGGTGTAGCCATAGAGTACTACTAACCTACTTTTCTAACCCTAATACCTATATAATAAACCTCACCGATTGGGGGCGTTATAATGGAATAGGAAATCGGCATGCTGAGTGTCGAAGCCGTGAAGTTAGAAAGAAATGAAATGGTTTTGCTTGTCTAATTTCCCTTTTATCGCTTAAAGGCTTTCGTGCATGTTTCGCTAAGGTTATGGAAGATGATTTTGAAAGCACGTCGGCGGGCAAGAAAACAAATCGATTGGTGTCCCTTAAAGGTACTATGTCCCTTTTGCAGCCAACTTCAAATTCTGTAGAATAATCATTGTTTTGGCCTGCCGAAATGGGACATAGTACCTTTAAAGCCGCGTTAATAATAAGATAAACAAACAGTTTTCATCATTTTTTTTTAATCGGGGGTATAAGATGAGGATGATTGATGGACAGTATAATTAAAAATCATTATTAATTGTGTTCCCTTCCACAGAGTTCTTTATTTTTCGTTTGTGTTGGCACATTTCCAACGCTCTAAAAGTATTTTCTTAAGGGAAATCGAAAATCAAATATTATTACTGAATTCATACAAATATTGAAAAAATAAATAAACTCGGATCAATGATAATATTGATGACAAGGTGATTGGGAGGGATATTAACACTCTATTGTAGTGTATAACGACTCTTTTTATCCAATAGCAAATATGTCAAAGTGCATTACTGCAATGACTTGATACGGCTTATTACCGAGAAAGAAATAAAATTGACAAGCGATCGGAGACAAAAAAAAAATAGAATGCTGAAGAGGATATCTCGTGCAATATTGATAAGGCTCCGCTCTTCTTGATTTCATCAATCCCTTTGAGGGTCATATAGACGACACCCTTACAATACGTTTGGTAGAGCAGCTTAGTTCACAAGCACATAATCCCCAGATCCAAATTGACACAAATCCTAAAACCACACAAAAGAATAAGACGATGTTAAGATGATAATCATGAGAGAATGTCGAAATTCATCTTTCCTTGCTGACACGACACCTTGAACATTCTTCAATCGCCAAGGGGGCATAATTTTGTGGATTTCGAGGCATAACCCGTTCATGGCATCTTTTGAAATACAACGTCAAAAGAATGACGCCTTAAATTATTATGTAATATTTCGGAATGGTGCCCCACTTCCCCCATGCACACAGAATCCGCCCTGCAAGGAAAAGAACCGAGAAGGGTAAATGTTGGAGTGGGCTTCCGTTGCTGATGATTTGAACAAACACTTGAGGTTACATTGATGAATAACAGTGGCGCCACTATAATTACATAGAACCTGATAGATAACATTCATGGGCACCCGCTTTAAATGCTTCTTATAATGATAAATGTCTACGTTACTTTAAAGGTACTATGTCCCATTTGCAGGCCAAAAAAAATAAAAAGTTAAATTCCAACTGCGTTTGAAAGATAATACTAATTTAGAACTTCCCTAAAAAAGGTGGGGCTTGAAAATGTCTTCAAGTGGGAAAATAACGACTATTAGTTGTCAAATCGACTTTAGGGCTATAGAGCCCAAAAGTAATAGTCTTGATTTTCAGACAATTGTACCGAATGGTCATACGTTTTATGCTGCGCAAAGATTCAATCAGTTTAATCTTGGCCATCACAAGAAGTGGGTTATTGATGTAGACAAATGCTCATGTACCCTTTACAACTCTTTTCATGTATGTTATTACCAAAGAAGAAAAAAAAGTCAGTCAGTCACTCAATAGTGTCTGAAAGTGAAGTCTAGCAAGTTAACAGGTTTCCTTCCATAATTTGAATATGAGGACACTGCTAACGTTTTAAATTTCACAGATAGGACATACATGACATATTCATAATTCCTGCAAAGTTCTACAGAATTTGAGGTTGGCTGCAAAAAGGACATAGTACCTTTAAGTAGTATTGCGAAAGGATTTACTGTCTTGTTCTATGTTTGCACAATGACAAATAATGATAATAAGTCTAAGATTTTAACTCTATTGCTCCAAAAAAGATGAGTAGTCCAAACGAAGAATCACAAATGCTATAGCTTTAACGTGTTTGAGGGAACAAAATGAATGTTATCCGTTTGAGGACCGAATATTTTTTTACCCACAGTTTATTCAATAATGATTACCTACACATTGTAGCACATAGCATAGTACACACTGTTTACATGAAATAAGAGAAGTAGAATCAATGAAATAAAGATAAATCTGTTCACAATCCGTGTGCATTTTTTAGATTAATTTTGTTCTGCTCTTTTAATATGCTTTTCTGACAGCTCACGTACCCTTTAAAATTAAATCGATAATGACCCCCCCCCCCGCTCCATTCAATGGAAGGCGTTTCACTAATGTTTACAAGTAGCAAAGCATGCCTTGTTATCATGTACGATGCTAAATTTAGCTTGGTCTTGTCGATATTCATTTATTATTTACAAACAAGCTAAAAATACTCCACAACTGGAAAATAAATCCCGTACCCCCGTATTCTGGTGGCAATACTCTTCAGACGAATACTTTTGTCAGGCATGTGTCTGGCGATGTCACCACGAGAAGACAAAACATACATGTAAATAGACGCTCAAGAAACTAACCAAAATGATAACGCTTTGATAATCCCCCGTCCCCCTTTTTGGAAAGCATCTTTTCAACTTTCCAATCAACCGTGTTTATCAAGGCACGAAGGTGTTAAGTAGTTCGAAGATATTTTGAAGAAGTTCATTTTGTTTATGCTTCAATTGTCGTTGTTTCCTAAAACGGTAAGATCTGAACTTTAAAATCCTTTTCTTAAACCAAAGATTAAAGTGGATGTTATATTAGAAGTACATTCTACATTATTAATTTCCTGAAGGGTAGGTCGGATCACCTGGCGCACAGTATCATGATGCCTTGATGCCAATAATGGACTCATCGTTAGAAAACAAGGGTGGTGAGATGACAATGAAGACAGCGGCTACAGCATAGACAGTATTATGAGAAAACAGATGAGTTGGAGATGCACATAAGAAGTGGGTTTTAAAAAAATCAGATCAATAACATTTGTGATGGTGATGATAATTACAAATATTAAGTTCTGAAGGGCATTCGTCAACTATTATCATTGTTATTTAAGTTCCTGTGTCTGATCTTCGTTTGGTACTTTATTTTACACGTACATATCCCGAAACACATTGTGAATTATGTGGCCATGTGAGTTGAATAGAAGTTTAAAGGGCCTCTTCATCCATGACATACACCCCTGAAGATGGAATAAAAACTTTCACTGAAGAGTGAAGACAAGGCCCGAGGGCATGCAAGGCGGATCTAACGCGTTCTTCACCACCTCATTGCATTATACGAGATGAAACCACGCGAAACCGTGGATAGATTCAATAGGTTACGACGAGTGATCAATACAGATCGTATAAAAGAACACGAACAACATCGATTTTATCATTTGGGATGACAGAGGGGATGACACAAAGAAATGCGAGCATTGAAACAGAAGGAGAAGAATCGAATTGGAGCATAATTATAGGGTTACTGCCTGCAACCAACTTGTGTTTATCATTATATTATGACAATGTTATATACCACTAAATGCATCTGTTGTTGTAAGATAAATAGGACGAATGCAATACAAGTAAAAGGGAAAAACAAAACTATATGAACACCATACACGTAGTCTTTATCTCATTTAAATGATATACATTGTACAAAATATGGACTTCATGTAAAAGTTTGAACAAAATGTTGAATCGAGACAACGGAATAGTACAATAAAAATTAATTGATTGAGAATCAAACCCCTGAATACATTTTCATTACGAATCGTGTGAAGGAGTGACCCTGTATATTTACTTGTTTTTGCTGTAAATAACAAGTTCTAAATAGTGATATGGTGCTGTTTTGTGTTGTAGATTGGGGGATATTTTACGCCATTTTCTTCACGCAAAATATGAAGAACAAAATAAAGGATTACTATATTGCGAAGAACGTACATGCCACAAGATTGATAAAAACAGACTTAGGTATGAATTATAATGACCATTTCTTAAATGAAAAAAAGTATTACTGGAGGATTTTGATGCAGATTGTAAATCATTTAAAGAGAAGTTGAATTCTGGGAAGAGGTGAAAAATAATTTGTGAGCGTTATCATTCTTATTAAGCAAGTGTGGAAGAACATCAGAAAAGACATGTTCCCTGAAGAGCATGGCTCCTCAAATGCCTTCATATTCTAAATATGTCATGTAACATCGTAAAACTCGGTGGTAGGATTTTTACGCCACGTGTTCGTGTAGTCCCAAATAAATCTTTTTGTGTACAGTGTTTGTAACTTTACCGAGACGTGGTCAATTACAAGATTCAAGATTCAAATAAGGTTTTATTCATGATTTGTCAAAAAGTCCAAAGACTAAAAATGCAAGTTTACATCAAACATACAATCATATAAAAAGCATTCAAAAACATATGTACATACATATAAAGATAACATAGCAAAGGAGAACAAACATATAAAAATAAATATATGTTTAAATCAAAACATTAAAGGTAATATAAAGTTTTGGGAAATTTTGAAAATTTGGTGGATAATGAATCTTTACTATTTTAATATATTTGGATGCCCCTGTAGATGTTTAGTAAGCACTAACAAAATTAGCCCCTAAAACACTTCTGCTTTCGAGTAAAAATGAAAATAAAAATTTATCGGTACTCCCGATAAATTTTGATAAATTTCAAATAGCGCATACAGCCGTACAATGGTAGCTGCGACCCTGAAAATTTCAGAATATGTAGTTGTGATATATACCTACCTAACGGGAATAGCTTATCG
>BEXV01000279.1:50600-67891 GCA_003118195.1 Hemicentrotus pulcherrimus | reverse complement strand
CACACACACACACACACATACAGAAGTGGGAGTGTGGCCAGAGAGAGACAAATTTGTCATATTTGATTTGAAAATGAACTACTTAATACGTAGAATGGAGATTCAAGAAGCCACATCGTCTACGAAATGATTATTTGTACATTCCAACAAATTGAGATAAAAGAAGGTCAAAGATTAACATTTAAAGATCCGTATATTAATTCATGGTAAAGAAAAATATTAATTACTGCAAGCCGTCGCCAGAAAATTGATTTGTTTGTGGTTGACGTTCTAAGTGACAAAATACGATGTCCTAAAATTATTATCGGGGTAATGGATTTTAAGTAATGAAAATAAGTTTGTTGTAGGACCTATTGGCATTTGGCACCATATTGATCGAACCAAACGAACAACAACAACAACAGCATCAGCACCTTACCCGTTCTCACATCGAACGTTGACCCTATATTATCGGTCGATACATGTCGATACATGAATGAATGAATGAATGAATGAATGAATGAATGAGTAAAGGCGATATGATTTTTTTTCCCCACGATTCCTCTCGTATAGGCCTACGTGTATTTTGAAAGTACTGGAGATCCCACTGCAATGAGATCGCCCCGGTAGACCGTTACTAATACGCTAATCCATAAAGGAACAGTTTTGAAGAAGGGGGGGGGGGCTTTTTGTTGTGTAGTATTTTGTTATCGCAGAACTCATTTCTTACTGAAGATTCTTTTCCCCTAAAAAATGACCCCTGTTTTTACGATCGATATCTGGCGGAAATACTCACGCAATTAGCAGAATGCAGTCGACGTATACAATTTACAAAGAATTTACTTTTCGAAACAGTGAGAATTGCCTTGAACTAATGTTATAGATATCATAAGAAAAACATTTTTGTACTATATTTATTGTTAAGATATTGAATAATAATTACACCCTGTCTTATAATATCAAATATCGCACGTACATTATTTATTCATTTCGCTCGTCCCAAAATCTAGATCTCCCTATATAAACAGATTTGAAACAATTGCAATAGGACATTCTTATATATAGGGGTGACACAATTACAAACATCTACCGGAATACATCCGAAATGTAACTATATCAAGATCCTTCCATACCCTAATAACTGATAATATTTTCTTAACACACTTCCAAATTATATTTTGAATAACCTTGAGTTTTCGTTTGCACGTATGTTATTATTTTTTGAAGTTTTGTATTTTAAAAACTTATAAATATGTTATGTTTCTATTCTGCTTTATGTACATTTTATACAATATTGTAGTATAAGGACCCCAAGGAAGAACAGTAATGTTCTATAAACATTGCTGAATTGGGCTTTCCTTCGATTGTATTAATAATATTACGTACATAATTATATTAATATCTCATTCTTTATATTTTTCTTTGTAAAGGGGGGTTATCATTTTTTGTTTAAATACCTTTTTTAGAAAACAATACAGCAGTCACAATTACATCACCACGGCAGTATGAATTATAAACATGATATTTTAGAATTAAATAATTACATGCATATATTCTCAGTGTATGACGGCATCGCATCAAATTCATGTGTGTTACTTTTTGGATCTGTCAGTATTTTTGTCTTCTATAGGTGTTAGGTGGTCTGATGATGAGTCGCCGAATCAAAGTATACAACCAAGAGTAAAATCTCACCAAAGGAATGAAGTATCTTTAGAAAAGTCCAAGGATGTAATCCTATTTCATCACAGTGTGGTTTAACATGATGATGAATATGAGTTAATTGGCAGATGAGTTTGCCGCGACTTCAATGCTACCATTTTACCCGGGATTAAAGAAACTTCAAGCTCTCAAGTTCAAATCCCTTTTTATAATTTTGAAAAGAAGAGGACCCATTTATATCTAGATAATAGGAAGAAAAAAGATGGACATTTTCACTGTTGTTGTAAGGTTAATCCCCAACTAATGAGTTTATGAATAGAACTATTAACAAGGATTACGCAGATCTGGGTGATTGTGGGCCTTTTGGGGGCGCAAAATGAATTTTGACGTATTTGAACACAAGCGATATAATGCGAGTTCATTTAAAATAGAAAATTATCGAAAAATAATATTGGTTGTATCAATCGACCACTTGAATAATCATGATTAAGAAAATTAATACAGTCCGGTCCCTTGTTTAGTGCAGGTCTTGTAATAGACCCTTATGGTCACCCCCCTCTCTCTCTCTCTCTCTCTCCCCCCTCTCTGTCGCATTGGTTGACTGGAAGATCAGGCAAAGACCATTGTGAGTATCTTGATTGTACACATTGACTTTGTGCCTACTTATTGTGTCTGAGTTCATTAACCCAGTCTATTGATGTTCTTCCACACAAGATGGGAGTGCATCATTTGAATAGACTAACAATACCAGTGGTCATTGCGGTCTATCTCTGTGAAGTCGTGAATTGAAGCGTGAATTGTCGAGCACTATTACCATCCCCTTATCCCTTGGTGGATCAATGATATCAGTGGAGTGTGGAGGGTGAGAACTTGACTTGGAAGGGTACCATGAAAACAAACAAAATACAAGCAACTTAATAACAGGGAAAGGTTTATTAGAGAACAGCAACAAAATAACAGATTGTGAATTAAGACGACGTGTTAAAATAATGCAATCCACCGTAGATGTATAAATCTACGGATAATGGTAAAATCATGACAGTAGTCTTTTGTGTAACATTGCATCAGATGATTTCCTCGACCAGGCATATCTTTCTTCAGTCTTTTTGACAACCACTAATCCCTTATACAAAATAGTGTAACAATCCACCAGAGCATAATAGTAGCACTTGAAAATGCCCACCAATATTGTATCGACCTTCACACCCCTAAATCGTATAAGCCAATGTGAAGGGTCGGAAAGAACAAACGTTAAATTAGCTTTTCAACAATAGGGACAAGAGCAGTTCCTATTTACTCTTTTAGTTGATGCAACTATAAACAAGAATCCTTCTTGCCCTTCGTCCAAAAAAAAAAGAGGTTTAGAAGTAACTTGAGGGTGTAATTGGTTTACGACCATGCTAAAGACGCAGGGTAATGTTAACTAGAAGTTCCTGTTGGTCCTTTCCCCTTTGAATTCCATTCTTAATTGTATGAACAATAATTAGATGTGGTCCATAAGTTTCTTGACGAGTCTGATGATTGTTGTAATGGTACAGCGTGGTCCTGTTGTCATTTTGTAAAAAAATAACCCGTGGTGACAACACAAACATGCTACCATAAACATTATCATGTCCATAAGTGGCGTAAAGCATGGATCTTCACTGAGGGGGCGCTGTCGTCATTTAGGGGCTAGAGTATCTATATACTCTATTAGGGGCTAGAGTACCTATATAAAGATAGAATAGTGTCCCTATAAAGGGACACTATTAGGGGCCAAAACCTCCGAAAGGAATATCTAAGGAGGATGGTCGTATAATCTTACTTTCAAGTTTCCTACCATTTCTTTCTTCATTCCTCATTTTTGCTCTTTACAAGACATTCCGCATTCGATCGGTTACCCTTGTAGCTACACCAAAGCTCAACAGTTGAAGAACATCTCGATTCAAGCAAAATAAGATTTTCGTATAAGCAAGTATGCAATTTACATTGTGTTAAATTGAGAAAAGCAATCTTGTTTATCGCGGAAGAGGTTTACGGTACACCATGTCTAAAGTCCTAGAAGGAATAAGGAAAGTGGATGAAAAATCCATTTCACTTCTATTTTCATCCACGTTCCTTATTCCTTCTAAGACTTTACACATGGTGTACCGTAAACCTCTTCCGTGATATTCATACCACCATGCAAACCTTCAAAAATCTCGTTTATGTGTTACCCACGCTTCAAGAGAAGGGTCAAATTAAAGATTGAGAGAAATGGATTAATTTGCCCTTGAATATTTAGAGTACGAGCGCGTTACGGTCAAAGTAGTAGGTCCACAGATGAACTCACATCTTCCCTTGTCTGATTACGTGAGAAAAAATATTGACTTTTTTATCCGTCAGTGGTCAATGAGATCATTCTCATGCCGCTATACAATTATTCTTAAACACATGCGTGTATTGAAGGTCATTGTGGTTCATAACCTATCGCACAAAGGTGTAATTACCGCATTCATGTGGCATGACCAGTTTTAACGATCATTCCGGAATTTAAATAAAAACATGTTGTCTCTCACAATGTCATGAGGGACATGGGGTCAATGTACTCTCAGATGAATATCGGTCAATTTGGAACATTTATTATCTGTTTCTTTTACGACTAACAGCCACTTAAATTTGTTTTCCAAGGCTTGTTTAAGAAACATAAATGTGCATGCTACGAAAGTTGTTTACCCAATGTAAAGAGATTTTATAAACGAAATGTGTTCTCATTTTTGTTTCCTGGAAGATTATGTTCATGATGGATTTTTTTTCCCCTCTTTGATCTTGCTCTCACGTTGGAGAGTTCGAAGACGTGCATAACGAAAATAGAGGTACCGTATATGATACCATGGCAATGAGTAGTGTTACCATGGAGATATAAGATATCTCCATGGTGTTACTAACGTTTCAATAACGCATTACTACAGTGTAACGAGAGATGGCGCTATGACAACATAATGGTTCTGAGGCGGTTGGAGTTGGACACAATATGGCGATACTGCTTTGTTGGGCAAGCACAAAACAAAATAATATATGCCATGTCGTGACCCAGTCAAACTCTGTGTACAGATGGCTCTGTAATGGTTCAGTTCCGTGTATATATATGGTTCTGATAGCTACCGATGAAACAGAAAAATAATGACATTTCTTGGACAATGAATTTGTGTCACGCTGTTTATTGCCACAACTTTGGAATCACATCAAACTATGTATACACAGTGACTGTGCATCAAGGTTACAAGGCCATACGGGATAAAGGTTTTCAAATATTTAAACAATTATATTTCATATTCAATATGCACATCTCAAAATATCATATTGCAACATTGAATCACTTCAAACATTTTCCATCCAACTTCATGTACCGTATATATCACAATCACAATTTTAAATCAAAATTTTATTAATCTCACTTATCACTGAGTTGCGTTTTCCTGGCTATTAGTCATGGATTCAAGATAGTTCTTTTCAGAATTCCTTTTCAACTTATAGTGATCCTAGTTGCAATGAGCATCCAGTGTCAAGGTACATCAAATATTATATAGGTATTAATAATATCTACCAGTATACAAATACAGATGCAATAAAAAAAAAACAATGACAGAAGTAACCCAATAAAAGCCAACAACTGTCACTTTAAGAGAGTTATAAATATGGGTACAATAAACAACTATAAACTACAATAAGCTGCTTCTACATGTTGAATGCTCTATTGCACAGAAACCAACTCTAAATCTAAAATGCAAACATTTTGACATTTGTAAGGTTAAACAAAATGATATAAAGTATTTGTCACCTGAATGATTTCTTGCACCAAATATATCATATCAATGATTACCTTATTTTTTAAAGATATAGTTATTACATGAGGTATATATATTCTGAAATAGTTTGACCTGAAGTAAACCCATCATATCCATTGTATGTTGTGTTGAGATCCATAAGAGCATAACCACACAGACTTATACACAGAACTCACTACCTTTAGTCTCTTGTAGGACATCTTTACATTATCAATATCACTATTACATGATCAGTACTTAATCACTTCTAGACATATCCTTTTGTTGATCTACCGGTAGGTGATAGATTAAGTAAACAATACTTTTTTTTTGGTACATCAAGTTTGTCTGAGACCAAAGTGACAAATTAGCCTCAAACGCTACAGGACAAAACAACTCACTTTATTCTGCTGCACAACCAATTCCCCCTCTTTAAATACTGTTTGCTCAAATATTACATAAATGAACCACAATAAATATGTGATCTCTTCAAAATACAGATGTTCTAATCCCATTGATGTATCAACAGATTTTTGTTAGAAACTTAAATAGACCAATGACTTAAAACCAGTCATTTCTATATGCTTTTGAAACAACCATTTGTTTGAATTCAGAAGAACAGCAGCATTACGAAAAACATATTATTTCAGTAACCTTATATAATTAGGTTATGTGGTCTAATACCTCATAAGACTACCATTGTGAGTGAAAATTTCGTATAGAGCTACAAGAAAAAAAAAGTACGAGTTAATTTACTTCTTGCTATCAACATACAATATAATATGTTTTTAAAAAATGAACCCGATGACCTACTCACCTACCACCTTTCACTTTTGATTACACTTTAAATATCTTCTTTCTTTTATTTTGTCTTTGCTTAACAGCAATCTATGAGGTATTACATCAAACAAAATATATATTACATGGCATTTAAACACTTTTCTTCAGTGAACCCTCCCATGGCACAACAATAGGGCAAAATAATACATCATCACAAGTAACGTAAGAAGAATACTAGTGAGGTCTGACAATTTAAATACATTTTAAAGGAAACTTACAACTATATAAAACATGTGTACCTAAAGTTTACATCATGATTATTAACTCTCCCACCATTTAAGTGTTATCAACACTGATGGCTTAGAATAGGAAACATGTGCATTTCAGTGTAAATAGATGGCTATAATTTGAAATGAGTGGATGCAAATTTTACCTTGTATCCAGAAACATGACAGTGTATAAATAGATGTTCCAATCCATCAGTAGGTTAAAGGTACTATGTCCCATTTGCAGGCCCAAAAAATTAAAAAGTTATATTCTAATTTCATTTTAAAGATAATACTAATTTAGAACTTCCCTAAAAAAGGTGGGGCTTGAAAATGTCTTCAAGTGGGAAAATAACGACTATTAGTTGTATAATCGACTTTAGGGCTATAGAGCCCAAAAGTAATAGTCTTGATTTTCAGACAATTGTACCGAATGGTCATACGTTTTATGCTGTGCAAAGATTCAATCAGTTTAATCTTGGCCATCACAAGAAGTGGGTTATTGATGTAGACAAATGCTCATGTAACCTTTACAACTCTTTTCAAGTATGTTATTACCAAAGAGGAAAAAAGCCAGTCAGTCACTCAATAGTGTCTTACAGTGAAGTCTAGCAAGTAAACAGGTTTCCTTGCAAAATTTGAGTATGAGGACACTGCTAACGTTTAAGTTTCACAGATTGGACATACATGACATATTCATAATTCCTGCAAAGTTCTACATCATTTGAGGTTGGCTGCAAAACGGACATAGTACCTTTAAAGGTCAATGGTAAAAAGACAATGAACTTCACACAACTAATGTCATCATTATAATAGAAAATAATGACTTGTAGAAGGAGGCGCGATAGTTCAGTAGTAGAGCAGTGTTGGGTTAGAAATGAAGTCAATGCACTAGTGCCCTTTGGTAAGGCATAAATCCCCATTACCAAGTCCCTTGGAGAGGACTTAAAGCTGTCAGTCACCTGGTTGCTTACTTACAGCATACACATGCATTCTTAGCAGTCCGGTAACACAAACAAAAATACAAGAAGTACAATGTAGATCTGTCTACTCCTCCCTCACACAAATACACACATCTCTATTTAAATGATAATATTGTGGGATTTTATAAAATTATTAAATCTGATGTTATCAGATGGTATTCAAAAGTTTCCCAAATCAGTCACATTTAGTTGCTTTCTTTTCCCCCATATATGGTCACTAATCATTATGGTAATATGTATTACCGTAAGTATATATCTAATTTTGTCAGACATAATTTTGAATACATGATCAAGAATGCGATCCACAATACACAGACAATGATAAATTAAATAAACCCTGTTTTCATGAGGTTATTTTGAGGTATAAAGCTAATAGGAGCTACTTAGAGCTCTAAATTCCTGGCAGAAAACTGAAATCTATATCTTGAAACAAAATGTGATGTAAAATAATATCTGTATGAAGCACCACAATGAGTTTAGAAACACATAAGATAGTTGCACACATGCACATGAAGTATTCGCCATTCAGTGAAGCAATCAGGTATCCTCCAAAACTTTTGGTTCCTCACTTGACAAAATCACTGAGAAGAAGAAAAATACAGGCAATTTAATTCAATAACTTCCAAAACATAGCCTACATCACACTAATGAACCCAAAGGCATCATTACAAATGAGAATTAGCAGAATTTCAATTGAGCCAATTTCAAGAAGGAATGAAAATCTGAGTAGAAATATAGAGACATTTATTTCATTGATATAATAAAAACTTTATTTTTAAAAAATGACTAATTTAGGTTATTTGCAATCGGTAAAATTGTTAACTTAAAAAAAAAAATTGAACGTATTATGAATGTAAACTTGAGTTTTAGCTGTAAAGTAAAAGACATAAATGGGCTTTGCATAAGTTTACACATCATCTTTCTCTAAGGGTTAACTAAACTTAAAAAAGAAGGTAACTTTGGTGAGTAAGCAATATTCTCTAAGAATAAACTTACCTTAAAATAGGTGGTAACTTTGGTGAGTAAGCAATATTCTCTAAGTATAAACTTACCTTAAAATAGGTGGTAATTTTGGTGAGTAAGCAATATTCTCTAAGGATAAACTTACCTTAAAACAGATGGTAACTTTGTTGAGAAAGCAATATTCTTATGTCCACAACCCTCTTCACTACCAAATGAAATCATTTTGATTGGGTCCGCTGAGGCTGGTCTTCTCTCCAAAGCTATGTCATATAACTGAGGACAATAACACATATATGTATAGTATAATCATTTTGGCCTCTAGTTATTGTCACATTTTGGTTCATCATGTGTAGGATAGGAACGATGTTCATTTCGCAAACACAATGACATAGGAAAATAATGCTAGATTATGGCATCGACAGGCATGGCACACAATCGCACAAACTTTTGTTCCTTTTCTACATTCTTAGGTTCCATTTGCAATACATTTCATCAATTTTTTAGATTAAAAAGTATTAATAGAATTAATTCTTCCATTTCATATTTTCGTATTGATTGATGATATCAATCAATATTACACCATACATACACAAGAATACAAAACAGAAACTGTAAACACTTTTTTAATAATTTTGGTGACAGAAAATATATGTATCAAATCTCAATGTCTTGATGAAAGTAATGGCATAAATGGTTTTCAGAAACAAATTTAACTTTCTTTAGTTTCTTAAATAAGATGGCTAGTGCTACATCCAAAAATCTGCACAAAGCCTTCACAACAAGAGGTTTAAATGATGTGATAAGTTTACCTTCTTGCCGAGGTCATGTGGTACTACCCAGTCATCTTCAGCGTGCAGAATGAGAATAGGGCATGTTACATGCTCTATGCTGTGTGCCAAATAAAAGAAATTCCCACACATTTACATCGAAACCACAAGGATGTAGAACTAGTACTTTCACCAATATACATATTCTATATTTTCTAGCTTCAAAACTATTTTGTTGTTGGGCTGTTAAAAAATAAATACTGAATATAATGAACTGTGAGGTATTTTGTAGAGCAAAATAGCATATCACATCCCAAACAGTGAAAACTCATTAGAATTAGAATGTTGAGACCATGAAAATGATTTTGTTATATTCAGGTTTCTTGTTGTATCAGGGTCTTAAAATAAAAACAATAATACTATCACGTGCGGGAACCGGCAATATTTGTTGTATCAGGTTTGTATCATCTTGTTTTGCTGGGTACAAAATAAACAAACAAACAAAAGAATTTAAAGAACTGGGACCAACAAAATTACTTTGTTATATCCGGTATCTTGTTAAATCAGGGTAAAATTAAATAGGTGGGAACAGCAAATTACCTCATTATCAGGTATGGTGTTATATATCAGTGCTCCTTATAACTAGTTTCCACTGTAAAACTATATTAACCATACAGGGACTTTCCTGAGTACCATGGCTCTACATACATCAGTAATTATCATTACTATTATCATCATTATCATGATTATTCCTGCATTTTATCATAGGGCATTGTAGGAAGACTTACTTGATGTCACTCTGAAAGTATTTAGCTGTAGAGTTAAAAGCTTGATCAAAGTAACCCCTACTGTATGGCAGAATGTTCCACGCCTGTAATAGAAGGAGAGAGACCAAATTATAACTCATAATACTCTTGATCTTCTATACATACATGTACACACAGGGGTCTACAGGCTGCAGATATGCTTACTTTCATGCACTTTATTCACATGTATAGTGTCTCCTAGTCTTGATGGTTGACAAGCACCTCTTGTATGATATTGTATGGTTTACCTTTGTAATTTCATCAAACTAAGATATAAATGTATTTCAAAACATTTCTATACAAAACTCAGAAAATACTGCATAATGACTTGACTTTAACCATATATTTAAAGATAAAGTTGAGGTCTGGCCATGTGATTGCACTGTGAAAGAAACGGTGTGGAATCTATCAGAAAAGGTTGTTCATCTAGTATATAAGTATTTGTGTGTATTGCAAGGTTTTGGAATCATCAAAATAAGAAGAAATTTGGCTAAATCTTGGCAAATTTACAAGCACTGTACACAGAATGATGTTTATCATAGGACTACACAAGCACATGGCGAAAAAAACCTACCCCGGATTTTTACGATGTTTCATGTCATATTTAGAATATGAAGGCATTTGAAGAGCCATGCTTTTCAGGCAACATGTTTACCGGTAATCTGATGTTCTTCCACCCTTGCATAATAACAATGTTAACGCTCACAAATTATTTTTTACCTCTTCCCAGAACTCAACTAATTATATAGCTATTTTAGAAATGGTTTAGTTTATATCTGTGTTTTGTTACATTTATTGTATCATTGAACACAGTAAACCCTATGTCTGTCTCTCTCTTTCTTTCCCTCTCTCTCTCTCTCTTGCCTTTTCTACTTTGTGTTATCTTTAATATAATTACCTCACAATTTATTAATCTCAATTATGTTCGGAACAATAATGTGATTTGAAAAACAATTGAGTAGACAAATTTTACCCATCCAAATGGATGCCTCATGACCTCATCCAGAAGATTGTTGAACGGTGCTTCTAAGATTAGACCTGTAGGACATCCATCTGAGAGATAAAATACATAACAGAGGTGTTGTGGTCAATTGGATATGTCCCCAGACTGTGGATCATAAGGTCCGCGATTCAAGTCCTGCCGCAGCACTAGTGTCCTTTGGCAAGACATTAATCTACATTTGCCACTCTCCACCAGGTGAGGTAAATGGGTACCTGGTAGGAGTATTCCTTGAAATGCACTTTGTGCTAATAACGGCTGCCAGAGCAAAGGCTAGGGTAATAGTTTCCAAAGCTCTATGGAAGCACATAGAGACGTTATATAATGTGATACACAATGTGCTATACAAGCACTGAATCTTATTAACAACAATGATCACAAACCCACTGTGACTATCAGATGTGCTACTGTTCCGCTGACTGCATGTGTATTGTGATTTCATGATTTAGTTATAATACAAGAAACTTCAAATGAGTCTGCACATTTTTGTTCCTCCAGACTGATCAGATAAATCGCACACATTTTTATTACTATTTTTACAGATACTAGAACCATCTAAAATTCAAAATTGTTTTTTTATCAATGAGCAGATATTTGCCTCTTCTCCTTAACAGAATTGATATGATTGACTCAAATCATCATATGCTATGGCTACCTGAATAAACACATATTCATATCTAAAAGGATATCGGAAACCATTGTTCCATTTTCAATTTCTCTCTTGATAAATATTACTAATACCTCAAGATAAAAATTACCCATAACTGCTGCTTAGACTCACCTTCTCTGCATATTTTTGAAGTGAACACTGTGGAAATCCTGAAAGAAAAACACAATCAAAAATTTAGATGTAAAAGCGATATAAGTATGAATAAGCAGCACACAATTAGCTTGAATGTCTACTAATAATGCGCAAATACATAAACACAGAGAAGTTATAATGTGATTCCTAAAAAAATTAGAAAACATATCACCAAAAATGAAGTTAAAATGAAGTTTTTTCTCCACACTCCAAATTGCAATAAATGTATGGAATTTTAGTTCTACAGATATTAAAATGTTGATAAAATATACATTTATTATGTTCCTGCTATATGAAAATAGTACTTGATTCAATGAACTAACTTCACTGGTCCCCTTGCAACAACCACTGAGTAGGGAGTTTCCACTGAACATATCATTTTTGTCAAAGAACTTACCAGAAATGTTATGCTGAAACAGGGAACAATCATTACAGATATTTAATAACACCTTATTTTAAATCTTCACCAAACAAGTTATGTTAATGAAAGTTCAAAGGATATTCACATTTTCACATCAAGACAAAATTAACAAACAGTTGGGAACTGCTGGGATCTCAATTCAATGTACATGTATATATGAATTAAATACATGTATTTGTAAAAGATTTATAAACCTCTTGATATCCGACTTCAATATTCATGAAACCAATATGGTAAAGAATGAATTTTTTTGAAAACTTACCCTGTTCCAAGGGAATGCCCCCATATATAAAATGGGGAATCCCCTGTCCTTTTCCTCAGCCATGTATAGACGGTTTGTACATCATCATGAATACCATCTGGGGTTGTGTGACTTGACGAGTCACCATATCCTAGAAAAAATACAAAGTAATATTGTTGGTCACATGTCATCACAAGTTCGTTCGTTCGTGTCTCCTTAGATCAAGATAGTTATGTAAAGTTTCTTAATTAAAAGTAAATTAAATTAAATTAAGTTCTTCCATCTCTCGATTGCTGCAATGGCCGTTTCATGTCATCACAAGTTAACAAGAGTGATGTTTGTGAATTTTTGTAACATATTTCAATGCTATTCTTTTACATCTTATCTAATTATTGAAAGACTATGAGAACTCGCGAGGAAACAATTATGAGAGTATGACTTTGACACACAATATACCCTTGCTTGTATTAAATAAGTAACAAGTGGTCTTCAACTTTGTCTGTGATACCACAAATAAGCCTTCTATTTCCATCCAGTCATTTGTGATCATACATAATTTAATCAAAAATTGAAGTAAACATCAAATCATTATTACGGTATGACTTTTCATGTCATCTTTCTATTATGATTTTATAGACATGTAATTAATAATGATTTTTCTCCTAATTGCTACATTAGAATCACTTGATTAATGTGGAACAAAATGCTGTTTTGACTTTACACTTTGCCATCATGGAAAGAAAAAAATGCAAATAGAAATAAATGTACCGGGTATGTTCAAAACACTTCCTCTCAATTCATGAGTAGGAAACAAATTTTTCATCCAAAATATTCCGTGCAATCCTGCAATTAGTAAGAAGCTAAAAACGATTCAAAATATACTGTTTAACACCATGTAAATTAAAAATATAAACTTGTGTTATGTATAGTTTTATTTTATGATAATCTTGAAAAACAGATAATTTAATCACGTTATACATACCTCTGTAGTCTACAGCTACTACATGGTATCCAATTCTTGTCAATAATTTGTACAACTCTACTCTGTGTGGATTTGCCCTGTAAGAATATAAACAGAAGAATTACAATCTACAGTAAATTCAAGTATTATACTATTCATCAGTTTATTGTTTTTCTTAAAATCTTCTACCGTAATCCATTTTCTCTACTGAAAACAAGTCATACAAAACAGAAAAATAATAGTGAAAACCAGAGAAAGAGAGAGATAGAGAGAGAGAGAGAGGGGGGAGGTGAGAGAAAGAGAGAGAGAGAGAGAGAGAGAGAGCAAGGTGAGAGAGAGAGAAAGAGAGAGAGAGAGAGTACACAACATTCTCCTACCGGTATTTTTTATTTTTTTTCCTTGTTTTTTTCCTTTTAAACAAAATTTCATAACAATCGTTAAATAGGCTTCCAATTTCCCCCATCGCAGCATTCTGGAGATTCATGGTACATGTATATGCAAATCCATGTATTTATTATTGATCCATACAATTAACATCAATAAACTTTGTTACTGGTACCTTGAGCCTGAATTTCCATGGCAGTACATGATCACTGGTCTATGGTCACCTAGTGCTTTATCAAAGAACTCTGCTGTTATTTCACCCTCTTCATCATTTGCTGTTCTTACAGAATTTGGTAGCATTTGCCTAGAAAAAAATAGAAACAAAAAATGTTATCCTTGCTTCCATTGTTAACAATTACATTGTGAAGATATGCTAACAAAATATGATTCATTATGATTCATATGTTGAGAATTTAAATATAAGAGAACAGATTTTGAGAGAATGTACATGTATGTGAATATTTAGGTTTGATGATAATTTGATAAATATGGAAAATTATGATCAATCTATTTTGACCATTCTTTGGAATTCTGCTTTATAATTTCTGGGTAGCACACCCAAAGTCAAAATTAAGTGTAAATTACATGATCTCTGATGCCTCAGATTAGTTAGATCATGAATATATGCAAAATGAAAATTGTTATCAACAAATATTGCAATGAAGAAAAGAAAAAAAAAATCAAATACCTAAAATGTATATTACCTTTATAATATGATATAATCATCAATCAATTCTTACTATAAACATGAACAGTTTTCATGTAAAACAACATTACACCAAAAGTAAGGGTATTCTTAAATAGATCTTTGACACTAAGATAAGAGTCTTACCATACTCCAAGCTGAACTCCATTAGTAGAAGGGAGGTAGACATTCCTTGCTCCTTTCAATCCATATACCTCAGGAGCTTGGTATTCTCGAAATACAGGACACTTCACTAAAGAGTTCATGAGCAGGTCAAAAAGAAAGAGAGAAAAAAAAGAAGAAATATCAATCTCAAAACAAATTTGTATAAATTTGTGGGAAACCATTAATACAAGGGTGAAAAATCAACTATTTCATGTCTGTTGCATGATTTGATGAAATTAGTGATCTAATTTTATACGTCTTGAAATATACATGGATGTATACATGTACTTGTATGTACATCAAATGTGGCTGAATTACCAGTATATGAAACTGTTGTCTGGTTTGAACTTTGAACTTATGACAGAGATACACAGACCTGAGGTCCTAAACTAGTGATGGTATTATATATGTCTTGAAAAGAAACCTTACTATGTTATTAATTTAGTATCATATTGCAGTTAATAAGACATGGCAAAAATTACAACACTGCTCTGTGTGCATTCAATATGACATAATTCATTTTCACTCTACAGCTTAACCATAGAAATCTAGCTCGATATTCATCAATTTTTTTGTCCAAGCTGGATCAAATATTTTTATCAGATGAGATACCAAATACAAACATATATTCCACAACTACATGTATGTCAAACATTCTACTTTACTCACAAAAGACATACATAAGGTTCATTCCCATGAATGCTGATATATTTATCATTCATATCATCAGATTGCAAACCTTATCTCAAAGTCAAATGATAAGTTATCCAGATAAAACCAAATCAACTGATAATACATAAATGCACTATCCAGATAAAGGCATTAATGCGATACTCCTGTAATTATCGGAGCCTGTTTTTGTGCTGGTAGAGATTTGTGTACTACACATGCAAAACAGGGCCCTCAGGGAGAACAGTATTAATACTGACTAGGCTACCCTGGGTAAACAAGACATATTATTATTATTATTAATATTAAGTCAAACCTTACTTAATCGAAGAATGAGAATTCAATACAGATCCAGTGAGTTAAGAATCCCTTATGCAATAACACCCTATTCTCACTCAAGTTATACCCCCCCCTTTTTTTTTTACTGGATCATCCTTATCATGTTTATATGGAAGTGAGAAAGGAGTCACAACCTTATTATTATCAAGACTGAAATGTTATCATGTATGTGTTAGAAGTCACAGATTACAAACGTTCTGTAACAACTTTTGATGAATAACCACTCCAGAAAGAGATTTGACTCACAGTAATTGAGGAAGATGAGTTGAGATGCAAAGTCTGGGATGAAAAAGACAAGAACTGGGAAGATTGTGTAGAATAGGAAGGAATTCAGCACACATAGCTTCCATGTCCAACTCCATATAATTGCTCTCTTTCTAAAGAAAAACAAATGATAAAAGGAAAGAAATTAGATATATATTTCAGCAGAAAAATCTGCTCAGAGAAGTTTAAAAAAAACAAACACATTTTGACCCTCTCCTCCAAGGGACTAGGTGCAGCTACAGGTATTCCTAGCGGAACATATCCCCTCTCAAAATAGACTGACAGCACACATAATATTGTATACAATTTTAAGTTCAATTTTTCATGATCGTTCCCTGTAAAGTGCTTATTTTCTTCTCATGCATTCCAACTAGTTGCTACTGTGTAGGCTTACTGGGCAGATTATGCTTGACAAATACATAGGGATATCAAAAATGATCAACAATGTCAATTTTAGTAGACTAATAAAACAACTAGAGTCTACTCCACCCAAACAAATAATCACTTTAAGTTTAAACATGATTTATTACCAAGAAAGATGCCAGCTGGGAAGTCAAATCTGTTCACTTTTCCTGAGAGAATATTATTAAAGGGTGATCCAACCCTTGTCATAAATTCATTTGTATGAAAGAAGAAAAAATAAGAGAAACAGAAATACAGAATGGCGAAAGTTTGAAATAAATCAAACCAATAATAAGAGAGTTTATGAACGTTTGAACTTAGTATGAGATGACGAAGATGATGTTGATGTATGTGTACCGTATTATCAAGACATTTTTCATGCCTATCTCTTGCTGATAGAAACGTAATCAAACCAATCCATGGACTGTCACAAATACTCACAATAGTTTCACATACCCTTTGCAAGGACTCTGATCAACCAGAGGTTATTATTTCCTAACTCTAATTTTTCCCTGGCTCTATAAGTGCGAATGAACAAGTCGCTACAATACTATGGAACTCACTGCCAGGCCAGGAGACCTGTCAAATGTTCCTCTTTAAACTTCCTCAAGGAGGAGGAGATACAGAAAATCCAACTGTGATAGAAGGGTAATACAATATTTATCTTGTTTTATTAAAGTTGTGGTCCAGTGGATGAGTCACCAGACTACATATTGCAAGGTAAGGGTTCAAATCTGCCTAGCGCTAACATCTTTGGCAAGACATAATCAACATTTGCCACTCCCCACCCAGATGTTAAATGGGTAGCCAATAAGATGCAAATGCTAATGTAGTTTGCTCAGGATTGTGATAATTTTTGAGCGTCTGTAAAAAATGATGCCTGGCTGGGATGATGCCAAGGGAGTGGCGAATGTGTATTCATTGTGTGTGGGCAAACCTGAATCTGAAGACTGGGGTAATGATATAGTAC
>BEXV01000279.1:0-11379 GCA_003118195.1 Hemicentrotus pulcherrimus | reverse complement strand
CCCCCCCCCCCCCCCCACCCCCACTGAGCGACTTTTCGGCCGGCGCGATTTCCAAATTTCCGGGAGTAAAAAAGAATAATAAGTTGGGCCCCCTCCCCTAAGAAATCCTGGATCCGCGCTTGCAGGAGGCATCGTTTGCGAGAGTACAAAAATCGACTTGCGCCAAATTGATGCCTATATTACAGTTGGGATTAAAGTGAGAGAATGAATTGTATGTTCATCAAATGAAATGCATTGCATATGCTTTTTTTTTTGCAGAAGCAAAGTCACACACGCGCGCATAAAATGTTCGTTGATATTTGATATTCGATATTTAATGTGTGGCATGAATAATTTTGTTAGGGATGTTATTTGGATCTGCAAAGACCGAATTAATACCCAAATCCCAATTGTCTTATTCAAACATCACATAAGCAACTTTGGCACAAGTCGAATTTTGCACTCACCTCATGTTCATCCAAACGTGAACATATACCACCCAAAAATGTACCAAATGAATCGAGATAAAACACTCTTTCATAAGATGTATGATAATTTAATGTTCACAGATGATTTTTAAAATAATAAGCAACTTTCTAGGTGTAAACTTTTTTTTTTTTTTTTACTCACACTGTAGTATGAAGTCCGGAAAGCGCACTTGAGAAGCGGAAAGAGAGAGAGAGAGAGAGAGAGAGAGCATAAGTGTGATTTGGATGACATTAATTTGTTTCATTTTTCAGAAAATTGGAAGTTGATTCAACCGTATGAAATCCATTGTGTTTTAAATCAATTCTTTCCTATTCCTTCTTTATTTGGTCTTCCAAGTGTGAACACATCCCACACGAAAATCATACCAAATGATTCGGGATAAATAACTCTTTCATATAAGATGTATTATAATTCACTGCTTATGTATGATTTCTTAAAAAAATATCAATTTTCTAGGTGTTAACTTTTTTCGACTCACACTGTAATAGTGGCAATGATCCTTGCAAACAAAATGTCTGGATCTTATGATAGGGTCTATTGTGTTTATTCATGTTCGGCTAGGGCTTAACGCATGCGCATGGTAAGTTGACCTGCGAACTTGGCAATTTCCATTATCTTTTGCCGGGGTTTCCCATCTGGGATTCCCACTTGGAATTCCCCGCTACAATGGCGGACATAAGTGTGAAGTTACAAAAATAATAATAATATTGAAAGAGTCGAGAGAGAGAGAGAGAGAGAGAGAGAGAGCGAAAGAGAGCACTTGCACATTCATTCGCTTAGATAAAAGCAGCATTACCAGAAAGCTGTAGCTGTCATTGATCACTTCGCATTTTGCTTCATAACAGTTATGTGAGTATACTAACTACGGTATTCATATATAATATACTGGTTTTGATCTATGATAATAGTTCCATACCCATATCGCAAGATTCATTCAGGTGATATTACTATAAGAGAGATTTCAACACGAGCTCGAGTGATCATGACAAGCTCTGCACATAACTACAAGATCAAGGTTTACGATCTACGTGTAATTCTTGAGATATGCAACGTAGAGCTAGAGGTTTGTATAAAATTCGTATGGCGGATGGAGTTCTGCCCCCTTGGCTTGACATTTTAAGGTCGTGTTTTAAATGTGATCATAACTAGAAATGCATCACCAGACAGTTGCCGATGGAGTGCCTTGTTACGGGCGTCTTACAGACTTACACGATCGACTCCGACTGCATCGTGTATTGTGTGAGAATATAAATTTAAAAAAAAAAAGGATAAGAGATAAGACTGATAAAGAGACGTAAAATTTCAACAGTGTGTTTTTCCTGATTGAGGTTCCGAATTGCAGTGATTAGGAATTTGTACTTGTCGTTGACGATTACGTCAAGAAAATAGGAAAAAAAGAAGAACATTATAGACTAATTCATAAACTATATGCGATGAGCTTTTAATTCGTTATAGTAAACCATGCAACCAAGCATCAATTTGATGACATCATCTGTGAACAACTCCCCATGCCTTAGTGTACATTAAATTTCACAATTTTTTTTTTCTTCGTATATATTATTTGTGTTCTTGATCCGACTTATTTACATGTAAAGTAGAATATCATTTTGCATTCTATATCTTGCTTTCAGGGGAGTAGATTATCTCAATCACAAGAAAGAAGGAAAAACATGAAATTCTCGTATTAAAAAAAAAAATTGAGCAATTTTAAAGGCCAAATTTACCATTTTAAACATGTTTCGAGGATCAAAATGTGTCCGGTCGCCAGTTTGGTCTTTTCAATATGCAATTGACAGATTGTTACAAGATACAACTTCAATCGGATTGCTATGCATGTTCTTATTTTAAACTTACAGTTACAGGTACAGCTTAGAGTTAGATTGTATAGTTTAGTTTGATATACTCTTTGTAAGATTTGTTGTTATATACTCATCATGTTTATACTCCCTTTATAATTCTATGTAACATTCTGTTTTACGGACCTCTTTCTTGTGTAGCTGAGTCTGAAATAAAGTTCTGAATTGAATTGAATTGTATTATTGCACCCGATGAGACTAAAAAAATAAATGAATATAAAAATGTACCGCACACGCAATGAATGTCATATCATAAAGTAGCGTGAGAAAAGAAAAAAACAACACTTATGTTAGTAAATTCCGAAATTACATGCTTCATAGACTGAAATTTATTAACTTAACAGTATTTATTTACTTGGCATTTTTTTTTTCTTCTATGTCAAAATCAGGTTCTGAACATTCTTAAACTCATTTTAAAAGGAGCTGTATTTTAAAGCCAAAACACTTTCGGCGTTGGTCTTGCAAACATTCATTGTATTATGTTTAAAAAGATGATATTACACTAGTCTTAATTTTACCATATTAATATGTTTTATTGACTTCTATGATTCAATGCTTGATATATCCCAATGAAATTTATACAAAAAATCATGTTCATAATTAATTACTAATGAGAATGGAATAATGTTTTGTTTCACACGATAGCCTCAACAGTGTTAACACTGTTCCCTACTAGAGAGCCCTTACTATTTTTACTTTTATTGAGTGTCGCGCTTGACTGGAGATGCGAAGGTCGAGGGTTCGAATCCCGACACAACACTAATATTGGCAAGATATTTATCTGCACTTGCTACTCCCAACCCAGGTGTTAACTGGGTACCCGGCAGGGACGGATCCAGGGGGGGGGGAGCACAGGGGACACATGCCCCCCTGGCCAAAAAAATATGTTAAAATCAGCCCTAAATTCGCCAAAAACAAAAACAGGGACGTGCCCCCCTCCCCCCTCCCGGCCCCCAAAATTAAAACAAATAACATATTTATATATATACCAATAGCTGACCTAAAAAGATGACCTTACCCCCCCCCCTCCAATGGAGCAAAATGTCAATTTTCAAATATCGTGACCAAAAAAAAAAAAGTGTCCTCTTTTTTTGTGGGATGTGTTTTGCAAGAATGCCTATAGCATAACAAGTAGGGGGCCCGAGGATAATGAGTCGGCAATCTTAGGAATATGCAGTGACTGTAAAACAATACCATATTCAGGCTAATAGGTTACCCAGAATCAGGTCGATATAGGCATGGTTTTTGACACAATGTTGGCTTTATGCTTAGGCCTACTTTCAAAAGTTGGGAACGAATACCAATGATAAGCCTTTAGATACGCCCAATTTTCATTTATCCAGTGCTTGTTATAAACTCATTATAATACGTTTTGTTATGTTGGGTATATAGATACCCATAGTTATAGGTTAAAATATGCCCACTTTGATTTTACTCTTTGGTGTTTAGTGTTTACCCAGTATATAGGCATTATGTTTTGTTTTCATGATGAGTAAATGCATATAATAAATAGTTGGAGAAGTTTTACCCAGTTGTAGGTATATTTATGCCCAATTTGTATTTCCCCAGTGCTGATTGTCCAGTATGTATAAAGGCATTTCTCTTTTGCCCTATGTAGGGCAAATGCGTGTAGTAAAAAGGCTGGGAAAGATTTATCCAACCTTTGCCCAATTTCCATTATACCCAGTGGAGTTTACCCAATATTTTTAACAGCTAGGGAATGACATGTTAATATGCCAGCGAATTTATATCCGGCTAATGCTCACAATCTATTAACCTATTGTTGATTTTAGTGCCTACAGAAGAAGCTCATAACATATTCATGTTTCCTTCGTGTTTTCTAGAATAGGAATAGATGAATACATCACCTTCAACCAGTGAAATCTTACTCCTCCAGAACCTGACCGGCGCTACTATGGTAGGCCTATAATTATATCTTCAGTAATTGTCATTCTTTTATTTTTTTGAGAGAGAATGGTCTCGTATTAAAGCCATTTATTGAAGGGCGATAATGTTGTAAAATCAAAAGGTAGAATATAAAAATGTATTTTGTGAACGTTGAAATGGATATTATACCAGGGAATATTTCTTAGCAGCATCATGAAGAGCGGGAGATGTGTGTCTAGTAAGTTTCCTACTGGAAAAACAGTAAGTCAAGTCTCATAACCTCAATGGTGAGTCCAGATAACATTAAAATTACCTCGAACATCGAACATTATAAATATTATAAAGCACGGTCGAACAGCCACGAAATCACACGTGTATATCGTTTGAAACGGGATCAATGCGGGGTAAAAGAATTTTAATGGGTGATTACCAGGGTGTAACATGCTAGATATTCTGTCTATTTAATTTTTTTACCCAATCGAATGACTCTTGGTATATTAGACGGAATAGGTTTTTATTTGTTTTTCATTTAAAATGGTACATTGAGTATATGGAGTAATATTATTGGAATACGTTTTTATTTGTTTTTCATTTTAAAATGGTACATTGAGTATAATGGAGTAATATTATTGTCCTCTATTTATTTTGCTTTGTACAAATCATCTTGTGCTTTCGTTTTCAATTCATTTAAAAGATGTTATTATCTGTACAGTGTATTTTTACATTTCTATTATCAGATTTTAAAAAAATGTAATGTTGCATACTTGTGTGAAGCAGGACTTCATTGGCACTGAATTCAACAACCCTAGAGTTTGGAAAAACCTAATAAATAAATCAATCATGAAATGTTTATCTTCGTAAACTATCTCGATATCTATTTTTGTATGTTCATTACTGTCTTGAATATTGAAAATAAGAAAAAAAAAATGCGCATTACATTTCGTTAAAAATACTATGATTTTAAATTTGAATTTACGAGCCCTTAATCTACCCGCCCTCCCCCACAGACTACTCCGACCCCGTATGCCTTTGACCCTGCCTCACAGCAGGTGATAAGCTCCCTACCTTCGAAACACTTGAGTCATCGTCAAGCCTCACAAGCTATCACAGAGTCAGCAGCAAGGATTGCATCTTCTGCAGAACATAGTCGTACAGTCATGAGGAATGGACTCACTTATGATCAGTTTCTTGCTGGTACGTGATCGAGAGCATGCATGTTTATCTGATTTTCACCCTATTCTCGAATCACTGAAAATCAATCAGATAGTGTGATGCATAAAAATGACAAACAAATACAGCCGAGAATATTCCATCAAAACACAAGAGGATATTGATGAGATATTATATCGTGATTCCGTGCACTTTACCCCGAATATTTTCATATCATTTATATTATGATAAGAACTTTTTTGTTTCGAATCAAATTCGATGTGACAAGAAAGTCACTGAATTTAATGAACCAGGTTTACAAATCCAATCTCCCAAATTTTAACAGCTTACTATGAGAAATGTATTTTCGTAGCTTAATTTCTATACCAACATTAACATTTAGTATTAAGACCGCTTTCATCCGCTCCTTTGGAAATTCTCAAGCCATTGAGTTTTCTGTATGATAATAATGTCGACGCATCCATGCATGTAAAATGCCCCCATTTCTAAGAATTATAGTCGAAATGCTGTGACCCACTCCAATTTCATTATCCTTTGACCTGTCTGAATGATGAGTTATGATGAAAATTCAAATTCAGGTTTGATACACATTCAATGTAGGTCATTATTATTTTGATAATGGTGAATAGGGATACCAAAACAAGATACCGGAACACTAATCAATTTCACAAACTCGATGAGAACTTCAGTGTTATCAAGTTAATTGTTTCATCTCATCAGGTCTTTTGTACAGCGAAGAAGTAATGCTAGTGAGTCAGTTCATGTACTTTGACTTCGTGATTTTCAATCCTGAGCCTAATTCTCCACCCCGTTCCAACATGACATCAGGTCGAGCTTTCCTTACCAATCATCGCCTTCTTCTACTCTCAGCCGAAGTTTATCAAGGTTTGCTTGAATTTTAGATGTTAGTTTACACCTTTACCAAGCTAGCTAAAGATGAGTATTGTGTGAGTCTAGCGCATGCATGGATCCATGTACATTCGTGATGGTATGACAGGGGGTGGGAGGGGGAGAGGTCGGTTTTACCAGGGAGTGTCACATCTCCCTGGTTTTACATTCTTTATGGATGAGAGAGAACAAGGTTGTCGAACGAGGGACAGTTGTGAGGGGGAATCGTTGCCTCGTGGTGGGGTGACTCCCTTCTTTCCTTCGCGTTTTCGCTCTATAGCCACTCCATCCCCTTTCTTCACCATTCAGTTTATTAATGGAAGAAAGAAGATGAGATCTGTATACCTGCGTAATGATAAATCACCTGGTCCGGATAACATAACCCCAAACCTCTTGAAAATTTGTTCTGTTCCAATTTCACCCGTTTTATGCAAGTTATTTAATATTTCTTTGTCTCTTGGTCAATTGCCAATGTCTTGGAAACAGGCCAATGTTTCCCCGATACATATAGCTGGTGATAGCTCCTTACCCAGTAATTATAGACCGATTGCACTGACATCCGTAGTGTGTAAAATCATTGAAAAAGTAATAAGGAACGAAATCCAACACCATATAACAGAATATTGTTTACTAAACCCTAATCAACATGGCTTTGTTAAAGGTAAATCGTGCGTCACTCAATTGCTAAACGTTACAAACCGTTGGCTACGTATCTTAGATGTACCATCCCCTCCAAAGATTGATGCAATTTTTCTCGATTTCCAAAAGGCTTTCGATTTAATGCCTCATGATGTATTATTGCAAAAACTTAATTCAAGGTATTTTATTTCAGGATCATTATGGCAATAAGGTCTTTTTTGTGTAATAGGGAGCAAAGAGTTATTCACATTTTGCATTTAATTACATTACTTATAATTTTTTAATAGGCCCTAATTACTTTCCAACTTTGAAGGTAACCCAAGGCTAAACTTCTTATTTCTGTTTTATGTAAATCATCCATTGTAATTGGGACAGGAGGCTTAATTTATGCCACAGTAATTTAGTTAACTTTTTCTGTCCCTGGCGTTCCAATGGTTGATAATTATGTCTTATTTTGTATTGTGTACACTGATATGTAATGTTTTCCTTTGCCGAATATATGATAATAATAATAATAAATAACATTTATTAGGCGCTTAATACTGATGTTTCTAAGCGCACAGTCTTCTGATTAAGAGAAGACTATAACCCGTTGAATTAAATTAGAAGAAAAAGCAAAAATACAAAAGTAACATTGATAAGGTAAGAAAAACAGTGGCAATCAACTAAATAAAGACAAAATAATAATAATAATATTTGTTGGTAATTATCGAAAGGTATTGCAGGTTGCGAATTAACACTATTCGAGTTTAGATTTCAAGCTACGGAAGACAGAAAAAAAAGTTTATTTCAAATAATTTTTGTTTCCATTCAGGTCTGAACCTGGGTACACTATCTGATGGAACGGACAAAAAACCAACAGGCTACACCATCACAGGAAAGGCTTCAGACATCCTTCACTATCAGAGTATCCCTTTGCCCAATGTCTACAGCGTGGAGTTGAATGCTTCCGTTGGTGTCCAGTCCGTCGAGACTGTCATGGGGTTGCGACCAGGCTGTTGCCTGGCTTTGTTCAGCTGTGCAGGGGTAAATTTATTTATTGTTCGTTTGCCTAATACTGTCTAGAGCCTATAGACGATTATATCCCTTAGATGGTCATTATAGCACCATTGGTTCCAACGATATATAGCATGCTTATTATTGTTATTTCAGAGTTATGCGCCGTCTGATCTTTAAACGTAACCATAACCTAAAGCTAATCCAAACCTTAAGATAAACTTAAACCCCCAAACCAATCCTAACCCTTACTATATAATTCTTAAGGATCAGGGCAGGACCAAACGGGTGTCACATTAAAATAATGGTATTTTCACAAATTTTACTCGAGTCCTCTGATACACTTCCGTTATTATGGTAGGACCAATTTTTTTCTTCATATTTCTTTTCAGATGGATTGTTGCCTGAAGACGTGGTCATCGATTGGCCAGGCTCCAGCACAGACTACTAACGAGCGAATCCTAACACTCGGAGTGACCATGCCCCCATGGAATAATCGTTACATGGTCAAGCTTCATCTCAACGGAGGGGTTCCCATGGCTCTTGTCAAGGAGTACATCGTTGCATTCACTCGCTTTGCACCCAATGTGTCTACCAAGGCACAGGCTGCTGCTTTTTAAGTCAGTCACAGGGGCGTTGCTAGAAGGGAGGGGGAGGGGGAGGGGGGTGGTATTCATAATTGTCGAAGAAACTTGGGGAACTTTTATACCCTATATTTATTTGTTTACTTCTTTGAAAACCTTTGTCGGCATAACTGCGATTCTTACCACTTGAATTAACTTTTAGTAAATTGGAAAATCTGAGGACTTTTATTGCTTGCTCAACTAGAAGTTTTTTTCGGCTCGTTGGCAAATTTGGTCAGATGTCCCCATTATTTTATGCTATAGCGACGCCCCGGTTTCATGGGCTCGTATTTCACCCACAAACAACTAGAATATTTTTGTACTGATTCATGGATAATCAAGGGACTTGTTTGCTCAGATGAGAGAAAATGGTACTATAAGGTATAGTGACTTCAATGTTAGATGTATTAAAGATAATCTGAATTTTGGGGTGAAAACAGACCATTATTTATGTAAAAAAATGATCTGGTCGATTCCTTGATTCTCCCAACTATATTATAATTTAATTACATTTTAGGTGAATGTAAATCGTCTCAAAGCAATGAATTTACTCTATATACCATTACCAACGTTTAAGTGTTGCAAGGTTTTTAAAAGCCTGTTTGGTGTCTTATTTTCACGAAAAAACGGTTTGGAGAATTTTTTGATATAGAGGGCGTTGCAGAGAAAACCATAACTATCTTTGTTGTTCGAGATTTTTGTTCAGGATTTTTGCATGTTAGAGGGTTAATACAGTAAAAGGAATATAATAAGTAACATTTCATACAAAAATAACGCAGTTTTTTCATCAACCTTCTATAATGTTACCGGTTGTTTGTATATATTTATTTTTAAAAACAGTAATCGCCCTTATCTTTTACAGATATCTTCTTGAGCTTCCAAAATAATTTGCAATGTTTCCTCAAATTGTAACGATATTTTAACCTTGTGATTGTTTGTATTTATTTATTTTAAAAAACAGTAATCGCCCTTATCTTTTACAGATATCTTCTTGAGCTTCCAAAATAATTTGCAATGTTTCCTCAAATTGTAACGATATTTTAACCTTGTGATTGTTTGTATTTATTTATTTTAAAAAACAGTAATCGCCCTTATCTTTTACAGATATCTTCTTGAGCTTCCAAAATAATTTGCAATGTTTCCTCAAATTGTTTTTATGTCGGCCAAAGTTATAGTAATTACATCCCGAAATATTGCTGTCTTCTGAAAAAGTTTTTAAAAAACATCAACCAAAGGAACGTAATAATTTTTTTTTGCTATGAGTTATGAAATTGTAACGCTCTTCCGGCAATTCTCGGAGAGATCTTCAAAAGAAATAGTTATTGGTCATTTACTCATTAGACGTATAATGTTCACCTGTATAGGCTGTATTGATAACATATTTTATACTTTCCCGATATTCAGCCACATTTAGTTGTTTTCACTGTTTATCACGCTATCAAATATAAATTAAAAGAATTAGTAATCAACATGTACAATCAGTATTGAGTTCAGTCTTGTAAGGGATGATAATGAACGTTATCAACTTGTTTAATGCAGTACTATTCATTTCAGTAAAAAAAAGTTAATTTATTATATAGCCAGACATGCATGCTTATGTTTTCATCCATCTGTATTGAAATTTGAATCTATGTTATCCTATTATAGTAGGTCATACCCGAAAAACTGAATTTCATATCTATCTTAATTTGACAAATTTAGTAAGATAATATAATTGTTCAGTAATCGAAAGAGGCTGAATTTTGTTTCATCAAAATTTGACTTTGTGCATGCCGCATAATTCATAAGCCAATGAAATAACAATTACTTAAATTCCACTTGGGTTTTCCCTTTCAAGTGTCACTGTGTATTTCTATTTCTTTGATTTCTGTTATTTAGCTGCTTTATAATTTGGTTTATATCCGCAAACACGCTGTTTCTTGATATTGAATTGCCTGCCTTTATTTTTCATATGCATACACATGGGGGAAAACGTTATGAATAGACAAGTCTCGTTCTACGATACCATCATTTTACGGTGCAAAAAATACAAGAATGTGATAGATTTGTGTGTTGCTTACTCAAGTTTTTGCAAATTGTAAATAATGTAATAAAGCTTTTTTTTTGTTGTTGCTCGATATGAAATATTCTGAATTAACTTCGTTTGTAAATATAGATATGAGAAGAAGTTGAAGAATAAGAAGAAGAAGGGGAAGAAGAAGATGCTGAATAGAATAAGGGATTAGTGCGGGGATTAGTTGTTATTTTATTGTATATATTTTCATTCAACTATGATTCTGCTATTGTATTGTATCGTGCCCTTTAAAATTAACCAAATTAACAAACGAGTGGAGGGGTTGCATTTATATTACAGTACTGCGTCTAATTTTAACCACCAAGACTTTTTATTTGAGATTGCTTTTGGAGTTCTTTGAACGTTTTTAAAATTAGTATGTATTCAAAGAGTGATTTTATTGCGTTTGCTGTACATCATTAATTTAGTTTTGAAACCAACTTGTGTTCAATGCAGTAACATTATCCGAATAGATGAATAGATATCGATGTTTCTACATAGTTGAGTAGCTGAACCGATTAAAAACAAAAATCTCCTGGGACACTTTTAATTTTGAGGAATCAACTTATTTCGTACATAGAGTTGTAGTTGAGCATGTCTGCATCATCAATGTAATATATATTACTGTGGAGCCCCACAGAATACCCCCCCCCTATTTTTTTGTGTATCTTTGATTTATTATGTATGACATGAGTATATTTCTAGCCCCCACAGTCCCTCCTTTTAGTTCATTAGGTACCCCCTCCTGCGAGAGTGGCCTCACCCAACTCATCTAAATACACTAGCTGGGATACCAAGA
>BEXV01000278.1:277691-295059 GCA_003118195.1 Hemicentrotus pulcherrimus | reverse complement strand
AGTGGTTGGAATAGTTTATATGCATTAAATCTGTTGTGTTTAAAGGTAATTACTTCTTAGTAATGAGTACTTTACATGATATCGTAGGCCTTATGCCAAAAGGGCCTTAACTGCTTTTGGCAATTTCAAGATAATCGCGTTTAAAGGTTTTGGCCTCTCTAATCAAAAGTTTTGGGTCGTTTTTTTGCTTTTGAAGCCAATTTTGATAAATGTGTTAAGTTATTAAGTCTTACATGAAATGTGTTAAATTTGTTGTAAAATATTCAGAATTGTACATGCTATGTGCAAAAAACATGTTAGCGCCTTTTTGGCATAATGCTTGAATGTAGCGTATTTATGCCAGAAGGGCCGTAACCTACTCGGCATTATGCCAAAAGGGGAGTAGCCTACGCAGCGTTATACCAAAGGGCCTTAACCTGCCGTTATCGTACGCGTAACTATGTGCGCATAGTTAGCACCCTTTTGGCATAAGGAAATTTTCTTGTTTCGCACCACCTTTGGTTTGCCAGAAAGGCCCTCTTAATGCAAATGGATCATCCGTGTAGGTTAAGGCCCTTTTGGCGTAAGGAAAAAGATGAGATGCGTGTTAAGGCCCTTTTGACATTCATAATTATCTTCATAAATAAATCAAATTTCAACAAGTGAAGCACATCATTTTAAAGAGAATGATGAAATCTACAAGGTGATGTTAATAACTCAATAACCCCCAAAATCGGGTTAAGGCCCTTTTGGCACAAGGCCGACGATATATGAAGCCGAATTACAATATAATTAAGATGGTTGTGATGTATGAAGCTCATATTGAAATCTGATTTTGTTTCTTTCTGATTATTTTATACCCTATTATTTCATGTATAGAGCCATAGTGCATTATGTTTAGATAGAAAACAATTAAACTAGCATAGGGGGTTGGAATATTGTATGTGTATTTAATTTGTTGTGTACAAAGGTAATGCATTTTATTAAGGAATCATATACATGATATCCTTCTCTTCAGGGATTGGCACTACACGGTACATGTACATGTAGGCCACCATACACGGATACGAATACAAATGGAGGGAAATTAAGGAACACTACTAATTCATTTCTGTTGTCCAATTTCTTTCCGTCCATAAAACTTAATTTGTTATCCACTGTGGGCAAAATGTGTGCAAATATGTCTTTGAGTTTGGGACCCCCTCTTTATTTACACCAGTTTTTGTCATTGATTTTGTCCTTTCGTATGTTGTTTTACAGTGAAAAGTTTGATTTTCAAAAGACAAAATAATTCCTGTGTATCTGTTTGCATCCAAAGGAAACACTTTTGGAACAACACATGACTTCAATACGTGGAGTGAGAGCTGAGGGCAGTGATGAAAGACCCACATATATCATACTTTCTTAACTTTAAATAAAGTTTAAAAACTGTTAAACAGCAAACTAATATTGCTGTATCCACATATAGTACCCTCCTACTGACTGCAAAACTAATAGACCCAGATGAATTAGACCTCAGACTTATTCGTTCTGGTTTATTTTAAATCTTTCATTCTTGTTCGTAATGACTGCATTCAAAAAGCATCCTTCTATTCACAGGTTAACCCGTTGACTACTGAATTTTTGCATTCCCATTGGCTTTACACAGGGACCACCTGGTTCCCGTAGGCAATGGGTTAAATAATGATTTGGCTCTACCTAACTGTTTCAATTTTATCAGCTATTTCTTACCTTACCAAGAAGAAGTTCAAAAATTATATATTACACATTTATTACACATATGTCCATCAAGACCCCCACAAAGCATTATTACTACCCTGGCTTGAGCCTATAGCTGCATCATGTTGCTGAAAGCATTCAAGGAATATGTTCTTACCAGGTATTTACAACACCTGGGTGGCGAGTGGCTCCTGTGGAGTATTGTCTTGTCAAAGGACATGAGTGTCATGCATATGGCAGGATTTGATCCACAAACCTGGGATCTACAGTCCAATGATATATCCACTGGAATCATGACACCTCTACATAATGCAAAACATGTTTGTGCTGGTTTGGGACTCCTCAGATAAAGGTATCATCACATGTGTTTATCCTGTACATTGTATTCTTACAAATGGCACATATCTTACAATCAAGAAGCTATGTGTTACCTTTCTATTTTACATGTTATTAAATGTATCCAACGGTCCAACCTAATATTCTGTCAAATTCTTCATTACAAATCCATTTGGTATTCCAAGGAAGATTTTATCCACCTTTTCTTTTTTAAAGAGAGATATGAGAATGGAATAGGAAGAAAGAGAAAGACAGAGAGGGGGAAGAGGGGATCATAAAAAGAAATGAAGTGAGAGAGTGGAGTGAAGGAGAAAGAAACGGAGAGAGAGTGGGAAAGAGAGAGAGAGACGAGTCAACAGGGTAAAAAGGGGAAGAGACTAAGAAGAGGCGAAGAGAGAGTGCAAGTTGGAAAGGAGGGGGGAAAGATGATATAGAGAGAAGATGGTTAAGCCAAGAGATATGGGAGATAAAGATGTGTGATGGAGAAGACAAAGAGAGAGAGGATACAAATTCAAATTAACATCTAGACTAGAATTTTAAACAGTGTGACAACACGGAACAAGGGAGATGGATGGATAGAGATAAAGAAAGGTGCAAGAAAAAAATTCATCTGTTACAGCTCATTTTATGTAATTTATTACCACAGAAAAAAAAAGGAGTGTCTGACAGTTATGTTTAGAAAGTAAACGAGTTTCATTCAAATAATAACACACTGCTTATGTCTAAATTTCACAGATAGGACATGCGTGATATATTCATAATTCCTGCAAAGTTCCAACAGAATTTGATGTTGGCTGCAAATGGGACATAGTACCTTTAGAGCCCATTTTCTACTAAGTGTACTTTGAAAAATTCTTCATAGCAGATAGAGAAGAAAGATAAGAAGATGAATTATCTGACATGATTTGAAAATGGCATAGCATGACTCACGGCATTGAGGGGGCCAGGAGGTGAGCACAATGGCACCATGGTATCCTACTAGGTATAGTATATAAAATGCAGGTTGTAGGCTAAGTCCAGTACAAAAATAAGTTGCTTTAAATAGGTGCAGAAAAACAAGAAAAGCAGAGCAAAAAAGGTCTGAGTAAAATCGGATAACAAATACCGGTAAGAAAGTTAAGAATTTTGTTTGAGGTATGAAAAATCATGGAACTTAGAAAATCACTACACATATTGCCAATTTGGTTATCAGTTTGTGACGTTATTGCCTCACTATTTATCATTCACTTTATACATTTTTATCCCATTAATTTCCATTATTATCCCCCAAAACTTGATTTTCCTATGCCTTTGCCTAGATTATATGATTTGTATCATATTGCGTGCATGACATTTCACAAAATCTTTTATGAGCTTTGAAGAATTGATACTATTATCTGAATATTGTATATTCATAATCATTGATTTTTGTATAAATAGTTCATCAAAATTCACATTTTCTCATAATTTAACTGAAAAGAAATTACTGTATATTAGATAATATAGAGCATCCACACAAATACATATTACTATCAATATAACTTGGATGCTGGTGTGAGGAGATAACATTCTTAGGGGGGGGAATTGAAAATTTATATCATCTTATAGAAACCAATGAGTGGATAGTGAGGCAATTATGTCACAGACTCATGAATAAGTTGCCAATTTGTCTTGTGATTTTAAAGGTTTTTCATGTTATTAAAAATTCATATCTTTCTTATTAGTTATCCGATTTTGCTCAAACTTTTTTTGATTGGTTTGTCTGACTTTTCTGCAACTATTGAAAGTAAGTTATTTTGGGGATGGACTTAATTGTCCTGTAACAAGGCAAGCAGATGTTTAACATGGGAGAGAATAACATGTACAGCCCCCCCCCCCTCCTCCCTCATCGCTAGCAGAAGCAGATTTCTCTACAACTTAGCATTGGCTTCTAGTGAGGTTAGCTGTACCTCATTCTCTGCACATATATACTGCATATTAACTATTATACATGCATGCTCATCGCTTATTCAGTTTTTTGTTTGGATGAAACACATCCTTTAGAGACTTGTTTCCCACCAGGTGTTTAAACTGAATTCCTTAGTAGAAAGACAAATTTAACCCTGCAGTCTAAGTTTCTTTTGTCAAAATCATCTTGTCATTCATTATCTATATAGGCCAAAGAACTTGGCCAAATTTACAATTATGTCATAGTGGCTCTTGATATTATGTCCAATTAAAATTATTGGGCTTAAATATTTTTAATGTGATATTGAATTGTCATTTTCATGCAAATTACAAAACACCATGAATTCACATATGAATCGAAAAGGTGGTAAAGATACAGGTAAGGAAAAGCAGAAGTTTTGTAATTACAAACATGTACATGTATGAAGAGTAAGAGGATTGATTGTAATAAAAATAGAATAAAGGAGGGCTTGCAAGGCCAGAAAGCCATTGAAATTGTGACATGCACAGCATTTCATAAAAAAGTCATGTGACCTTTTATAGTCTTTGCATGTCAGCCCGAAAATCACTCATTTTCATGATTGGTGTACAAACATATGGAAATATAATTTTTCCCAAAAAGAGAAAAACATTGGTTATTTGGTATTGTTTATAGTTTACCGGTATATAGATATTTGTTTTGTGTTTGGGTCAAAACAGTTGAATTATTGTTAGAAATGAAATAAAACAACAAAAACAATAAAATACATAAATAACAAAAACAATGAGATACATAAGAAATTATCAAAACAATAGATAACAAAGGAATAACCTGGCATTTCCATTTTGTTGTTGTTCTATTATTCCAAATGGTCTAAAGAATATATGTTGTGAAAATAAATGTTTAAATATGAAGTATATGGAGTTTGTTGGAGGAACTGTGTCGAACTTGGATGTCTGCTGCTTGAAGGTTACGTTGAATCTTGTATCCTTCAAGCAGCAGACATCTAAGTTCGACACAGTTCCTCCAACAAACTCCATTCGATACTCCACTCCCACAAAGACAAGCATCCAAACCACAAGAAAGCTGGAGTCTACAAAATACCAAGCGAATGTGGAAAAGTCTACATTGGTGAAACGGGGAGAAATCTGGAAACAAGTCTCAAGGAGCACAGAACCAGCTTCAGACTCAGCGATTGGGATAAGTCCGCCATCGTCAAACAGGCCCAGCAACACTAACACACTCTCGAATGGGATAATAGCCACCTCATCTCCATAGTGAAACACTGGCATACACGCCGAATTCGAGAAGCCATCGAAATTCACCGCCACAACACCGTGCCCCAAGACCATTAACGATATCTGGAAACCCCTCATTAACAATTAACCGGTCACTTCTCCTCCACTACCGCCTCCAGTACCACCCTCACCACCCCGACAGACACCAATACATCCAACCACTGCCAGCACCACCCTCACCACCCCAACAGACACCCGTACACCAACCACCGCCAACCACCGAACCCTCAAAGAAGCCGCCAGCCTCACAGCTACAATGCACAGCAGACGACAACAGACTACAACGCCGCCTACATCGGGGACAGACACAGCGTATCGCTGACAGCACACCCCACGCATCGACTCGAAACTCTCCTCAGTCCGCAACCCGGAGACTCCGGCCCAGATGGACAGTCAGACAAACCAGCCGACCATCCATGCCAACTTCCCAATGACTCAAGCCAACACGGTCACCTATTTTTCCCTCATGTCCGCACCTCAGTAACTTAAGCTCACACACGCCAGCCATTCTCCACTCCTGACGACGGATAGTCAACCTATTTGAAACGTCAAGCCACTCATCCTCTCCTAAGAAAGATAATAAACAGTCCTTTCCAGACCACACTCCTTCAAGAAAGATTACCGAGTCATAGTCCTTTTCAGGACTCCTCAAACCTCCCTCTCTCTCACACATGGTGCAACCGCAAACCTACTGTACTACAACACCATGCAAGCCGACACTTACAAGCAGCATCTAATAGTATTCTATACACTTCACTTGACAGGCAATTAAATTTTCGCGGCGATCTGCCTTTTCAGGACTGAGGCATTAGGGGGAGCCATTAGGCCCCCCCCCCGCCCCCGCCCTGTAGAAAAATTTAAATGCCCCAGCCTCATTAGGGTTAAAGAGATGGCATGATAAATTAAACACCCTCACAACTTACAATGTACAATTATATGTATCTTTGCTACTGCTGGTGATGGTATTAAGTAAGATGAGATATGATTTTTATGAAAATAACCCCTCCCCCCCCCCAAAAAAAAAAAGGTCACATTAATTTTTCTATTCATGATGGTCTTGATTTCCAAAATGTCAGTCAAATCCCCTCATAAAATAAGCTTGTGCACAACCAGTTTCTTACATTTGCAAAAATACCTAAACCCTATCAAAGGTTTTAGATTTGTATTTGTATGAAGTGGCAATTATAATTTACAATAACCCAAACTAGAACGATATACCGGTACTGTCTGCTTTGTACCAGTTCTTGATGCAGTCAAGTTGCTTCTGTTATGCGTACAAAACACGCCTATGTAAATATGTACATGTACGTAATGTAGCACAATAGAATGGTGCCAGTTTGAAGTACTAGTAATTGATCAAGGAAAATAAATCGAGAAAATATATATTTCTTTCATGATAAATTCATAATAAACATGGACATTTTTCTTCTCTAATTTCAAAAGAATATACCAACTTTGAATACGAGTAAATAATATAAGTTTCTTTTTTAAGTTCAAAGTACATTCATGGATTAGCGACTCCATTTTTAAAGTCTCGAAACACGTGCTTCAGAGCTAGCAGACCGAGTGCATTCAGTACATCAATTGAATAGATTTGTAATATTATTGATCAATATACATTATGTATTTGAAAGCAGGATTTGTGCTCATGGTATTCACTATGACTGAAGCAATTCCAGTTACACTTATTACAACAATTGGACAATGTGATGGACTTGAAATGGAGAGTACCGTCTGCATTGATAGAAACGCTGTGCCACAATTGGTAACAGTGGACGGCAAAGCATCCGTAGGCTGGGTTGTGGCCTTACCAGAGGCAATGGGGCTAGAACTAAACAGATCCAAGCAGATTTATTTGCGAAATAGTGACCTAGTCATTATTAATGGCACCAAAGTCACACACTCCCTTAAGAACTGGAAAAACTGGAACATGGATTTTAAATTCACACAGCGAAATGGTTACATTCTGTTTGAAACGTCTGTATCATTGGTAGATGCAACATTTGCAGATGACATTAGGGCTCATTTGGAGTTCATTGTTTGGGGCACTAGATACAGGACAGGACAAGTCCATATATTTTATGTATCGAACCTTGGACCATCATTGATCACACCAGTCAGCCATGGAATACCTTCTCACCAAACAGCAATAACAGCAACAACGAAAGCTCCTTATGAGCACTCACCACCAGCCACAACGACTGGTTCCGCAGACAGAAATTTTGAAGTCACGCAAGATTCTACGACAGTACCACCCGACTCAATGCATGAACAAATTACGTTTTACATTAAGTTAATCGTGGTATTGCTAGTTGTGTTCATTTTCGTGCTATTAATGCTGAAATGCTGGAAAACAATCAAGCAGAAGCTCGTGTTGATATTGACTGGTCAACGTTCTTCCCCTCAAGGTGATGAGGAGAGGATAAACGAAGCTCCAGGAGATACATGTAAGTACAAACATATTTCCCACCCCAGTTTTCATACTGTACAATCAAGGGCATTGGAGAATTAGGGAAGAAACTAATTAGAAATACAGATTTTAAATTTTAGTCCTTTCATTGGACTACATCCACAGAACATAATACATATTCAGTCTGCACCCCACCTATATCCCTTTCATAGTGCTTCTATCAGAGTCACATCAATGAAAATACTGATTGAATTTTTCTTATTTTAACAAAGGTGAAACCGCCACTTTCCCTACTGTCCTTTTCATACTGCGGGTGAAATTCACTCGCTGTGACGAGCCCTTGCTGGAAGTTAAGAATTAGTGTGCAATTATTAAGCTCGCACCTTATCTAGCTAGCATGCAGAATAATGTTCAACAAAAAGTAAACAAACACAGCTGGTTAAGAAAAAGCGTGCGTACACTGCGACCTTTGACCATTTTCATTGACCTTTTAATCAGTGTTTTCTCCTGAACACATTCACAGTGGCTGTTTCATCATTGTCACACCAATGGAAAGTGAATTTCTCCTGCTCTTAAGCAACTGCTCCATCAACAATGTCGACACACTAACTGAATTCTGAATTCCAATACTATTAAAACACCATGTGTCCATGTAAAAATCAGTGGTATGCTACACGTGCAATAGGCATCAACTGATTGGAAGGATTGATTTGGGCAACACGATGCCTTTCCCAAATTACCCATTTCTGTCCTTGATTAGCTCCAGACAACCCTTTTAACACTGGTATAGATCAATCTTGCACTGGAAACAGTTAAATAATCTTAAAGCCTTTGGTACATCTATCCCATGAAAAATACGATATATCGCAAAGGGAGGTTATTTGTGTGGCACATAAAGAAGTTAAGAGTAAGATATCCATTTTTCTTCTCTTTTTTTCCTTTACAGAACTTGACAAAGATGCTCAAGACACAATGATTCATCCAGAGGATACAGTATTTTCATATAATGTAACAGTAGTATGACCATTTGAAGGACATATTAAAGGATAGGCAACATCACAACAAGACATGTGTAATGTGACATCATACAGTCAGAGTCAAGGAGTGAATAATATCATGCAATTTCAGATATAACTAGGACGTCTTCCCATAAGTATCACATTTTTCGAAGCTCATACCTGTTCCTTGAGGTATTGCCATCTATAACCTTTGATTGACTTACTCCAAAATCTAATCAGATGGTCTTCCTACGGTGATGCACACTGCCCCAAAGTTTATTATAATTTTAGCATAGCCCGTATATGACGGGGAAATACGTTTTTCAATGAAAAGTATACCAAATGATCGGTTTGTTACCTCTGACTTTACAAAAGACATAGTGTTTGATGAAATTAAACCAAACTTCTTCTTTTTAAATCAAATTTATTTTAAAAATGCAACTCATTTTCATAAATGGCTTCTAGCTGCCTGCATTCCTGAACAAGTTCAATGTTAACTGTTGTGTATGGTTATGTATGTATTTATAATATAATATAATAATTTATACTATATTTATTTGCAAGTAAGCCCACATTTATTTGCATCTTATTTATATGAGGGGAATGCATATTACAAGCTTTGCTTTTTAGCTACCCCTCCATTTTCAACATTATTTTGCCAATCATGCTTTGTTGTCCAATTTTTAATTATATTGATTAAGTCCAATCCATTATCGTAAATCATCGTATATAAACATTGTTATTTTTGCATGAAATAATTTGTACACCTATGTTCTTGTTGAAAATGAAAAACAATAAATGAAAAATGAATGAATTCCTGCTATATTCATTATATTATGATTAAAGGTAATACAAAGTTTCTGAAAATTTTGAAAATTGGGTGGATAGTGATTCTTTACAATTTTGATATATTTGGACGCCCTTGTGGATGTATTATGAGCACTAGAAAATTTAGCTCCTAAAACACTTCTGCTTTTGAGAAAAATTAAATATACAAATTTACTGGTGCTCCCGGTAAATTTTGATAAATTTCAAATAGCACCTACGGCCGTACAATGGTAGATGAATAGCTAATCGGTCGATTTTAGTCAAGAAACATTGTTTTATAGCCTAATTAATATCTTGACCTCGAGAAGGAGCTATACAACATAAAGAGCTTATCATTTACAACGATCACTGAATATTGTAGGATCGTATATGCTTCCAATATGTTCATTTGAACCAAATTCATAACCCCATACCAAAAATTTGTATTACCTTTAACACTCTGATATTTTATTTCTGATATTTAATGTAGTGTTACTCTTGACTTCTAATGACTCTCCAATTATTTGTTTTTTTTTTTAATATCTATTTCAGCAATGTTGAAGGCAAGAACCTCCAACTTTTTAAAATTTTAATGACACTGTATTACCAATAAACAACAAAGAGCTTGTCTTCCTTCTTGAAATTCAAAATGGGTTGATACAAACATCATAAAACACTATTTGCATCAAGATGAATAATGGAAAATATAACACCATGATTGAAAAGTTGTATTTAACACACAGTAACAATGAATGTGATAGTTAGTCGCACTGTAACCTAAACAATTCACTTTTTCAAACGAAATGCAATAAGATTTGTTTTTGTCGTGTTTTGACATTACAGTGGTTTCAGGTTTTTGGAAAACTACTGTGCAACCATTCCGTTCAAATATACAGGTGCCTTAGCACATGCTACATTTATGTACATATAAGAGCTTTTTTTTCTCCAGTATTAGGAGTCTCAAATGTGTCTTCCAACTGGTGTAAATGATTGATTTCAATCTGAAAATGCAGTGTGAATGAAAACATGAAATGGTTCAAGTGATCTCTTACAACTTGGTTGCTTTAAAACGGTGCAGACTACTATAGACATGTCTCAATTGTCAGTTCGTAGTGGAAACTATAACAATGTATGAGATAGTATGAAAGTGGCATTGTAATCTTAACAATTTACTCTTTAGAACAAAATGCAATAAGATTTGTTATTGTCATGTTTTCTCATTGAAATGGTCTCAGGTTTTTGGAAAACTGCGATGCAACCATTCCATTCAAATATACAAGTTATTATATATATAATTAGCACATGCTACAATCATGTACGGTACATGTAATTAATGATCAATGAAAGTATGCATATATATGTATAAACTGTTGTGCTGTATGTTTATAGTGACAATAATTTGCTCATAGGGGTTTGCCCATAGCATCTGACATACACTAAAGTACACTGTTTTATGCAAATGGGATTATGCAAATACTCAAACAGTTAAAAATATTTGTTAAATATTTGCAACATTTCATTTTTTTGTAATAATTACGAAATTTTAGAAGACGTTATAGCATTTTGTATTATAGAAACTGTGTAATATAACAAACTGAACACTGGGACATTGCTGTCACTCATGTTATTTATCTGTATTATGTTTACATGGTTGTGTACCAAGTTGGTCAGACTCTTGGCCTGCAAAAAACTTGGGATTACGCCCCTGAAAGCTCTGCAAGCTTCCAGGGCATATCCTCTTTGCATGAGTAAGTTTGTGGCAAGCTTGCAAGAGCTTCAGTTTGTGCCCATGCAATGCAAGGGCATACACTGTTGGTCTGCAAGATTGCAAGGGGCTTTAGATTGCGCTCCAGCAAGCATGTCTGAAGTGTCAGTTCGTAGTGGAAACAATGTATGGGGTAGTATGAAAGTGGCATTATAATCTTAACAATTTACTTTTTAGAACAAAATGCAAAAAGATTTGTTATTGTTGTGTTTTCTCCTTGAAATGATCTCTGGTTTTTGGAAAACTGTAATGCAACCATACCGTTCAAATAAACAGGTGCCTTAATAGCACATGCTACATTTATGTACATGTTAGTATTAGAGGATTGAAATGTTTTGTTCAATGTGTAAATGATTTGTTTTGATTTTGGAATGCACTGTGAATGAGAAGATAAAATGGTGCATGTATTCTTTTACAACTACTTTGCTTAAAAAAGGTGCAGACTACTAACATACTCTGTCAATTCTTTAATAGAGGTCAGAATTTGTAATTCTTCACAAGCCTCACTGATAAAGCACTGTAATGACCATGCCTTTCAATAGTTTTCGGTAGTTGCAACAATGATAGGGGTTGGAACATAAACCTGTAATCCATACAACAGTATCACAATTGAGTCAACAGTACATTGTTTTCCATTTCTTAATTTGGGGGCAACCTTACATTAGAAGGAACAGATAGAAAGAAAGAGTGTGTGCTTTAAAAATAGCATGTCGAATGGTTTTGAATGTTCCAGTGTCCAGGCTTCAATAATAATTCATTATGCTGTTGATAACCAATATTCATATTAATGTTCTGTAGGATTACTTCATTTCAACAAATAGGTACAGAACTTTTCTCATTTTAGACGCATTGTGTACATTTCTCTGTGAAACACTAAGAAATAAGGGTGCAATTGGGGCGCAGATTTCCATCCACCTATGCATATTTGGTAGAGGATGCTGCTATTTTAGCAGAGGCTGCTACTGTAGCATAATTGTACCTTTATTTCTTAGTTTGTAGGTTACAAAGTAGATTCTATACATAAGTATGTTTTGTATGTTTTCATTTGCTTATTTCTTAAACGTTACTTCATTAAAACCTTAGTAGCTATAATTACCGGTATACCTTTCTGATGGTTCAAATCATTTTGTGTTGAAGTGTCATAATTCTTTACTGATGCTAATAGACAATGAGATATCACCTTATTCGATATGTACAAGTATAAACTTATACTTCCTTCCGATATATTCTTATGAAAATGACTATCCTTTTATCTGTCCCTCTATAAAATCTGTTTTTATATTACCACAGTTCCCCCTCTTATCCATCTTAGTGCTCACCTTCAGTTTACTGAAAATGGCACACAAATACCAAGGCATCATAGGTTGTTTGGCCATTTGATAAAAGTTGAAATGGTAATTTTTTGGGAAATACATGTTGTATTATAATGCACAATAATTACTGTGCCAAACTGGTTCAAACCTGATCTGGTATCACTATATTCATCTTCTTTCCCTTTCATCATGCAACAATTTGTACAGTACTACAATATGTACTTTCTATTTTCCAGTCCTCTTTTTGCCTTTAGATCACCTTCTACTTTACCTTTCTTTCACTAGCTTGCTCTTTCGTATGAACTCCTATCTCTCTACACATTGCAATTATATATTATGATGATATACACCATTACCATAACATTGTAATGCAACATCAATCACATAATCCCATAATATCATACAAGATAAATGCACACTGAGCACATGACATCAGCAAATATATAATTATTTAATGATATAAACCAAATAGAAGACCTTGAGAGGCTTGTATTGATGTTTTACCATAGCAATAATCAGAACTGAACATACATTACATGCCGCACCATGAACTTCACATGATAGTATCAGTATAATCGTAATTATAACCCAGAGTGGTCATTAAGATTTGTCAAATATTAATTTACATTATACAGAATTTACAGAATTACATCATACAGTTGAACTGTAATGCTCCATTACATGCAGTCACAAGAGAGAAACAATTAAACAAGTATCTGTCACTTACCTGGTATGCATTCGCACAGGCCACACCCACTGGCATCTAATTGGTATCCATGGTGACAGTGGAGGTCACATGACACAGCAGAGCATCTTGTAGTCATATATGTGTCAAAGAGTTCTGAATGCAGGGTGCTCCTCAGCGGGAAATGACTGGCTGGAAAGAGAATTTATAAAATTGGTTTCTTTCCCCTTTTTTTTCTCTGTTCGAAGCAAAGCATGTTGTTTGCTAATAAAGAGATTTCATTTCTATGTAAACTTATAAAATGAGTTAAAGTGTATGACCCACAGAAGGGCATTTTTTTAATATGAGCTTTAATAATATAGTAATCCAGTAGAGAGATCGAGCAAGTTTGAATACACTCTCAATCAAAAATAAAAGTGACTTGTGCTGAGACTATTCAAAGCATGTGTATGCACCTACATGAAATAGGGCTTGCAAGTCTGACTTAGGTTCCATATACACAGGGTTATCGTGTTTTTCTTTTTTTCTTCATACCTGACTCCTTATCTGTTGGCCCAGAGAATGCCAGGTATATAGAGCCTTTCAAGGTTGTTTTATACATTCTAGCAGTTCACAGATTACTTTTAGGTGATTTGTACACTTCATTGCCATTTTGGCTCTCTGCAGCTGGTTATCTTATGTAGATGTAGAATGACACCAGGAATGCATGCAAAAGTAAGAATAGGCCAAACACATGGACATACATCATGTGTAACAAGATCATTAGCCAATATTAGCCAAAAAATACAGCAGACCTTGACAAATCTTGATATTAATCATAAAAGAGAATTCAAGAAATAAAGCTGATCAACTATTTTTACTAGGGTAGTACAACAGACTGGTCAAAAATATAAGTAGTGGTGGTGGTGGTGGTGGTGGTGGTGGTGGTGGTGGTGGTGATAGGATAGTAGTAGTAGTTGCTGTTGTAGTAGTAGTACTAGAAGTACAATTACTATCATCATTACTTTCATGTTAACAAGTGTTTAATTCTTATAACCAGATTATGTTTAAATACCTGCTTGTTTACACTTGCAGACAGGACAGCCTTCATTATTTGATGCATAGCCATATAAACAGTGTTTCTCACAGTCAGTCACTGCTGGACAATCTCCAGCTGTATTGGATAATTTCAATGCAATATTCAACATTTTCATATGCTCAAGTAAGTAATATAAAATGAGGAGAATTGGAACATTAAAAAATGAAAAAAAATCTTTCCACTATTTTTCTTGGGAATTTAACAAATTCAATTCATTTTTTTTTACTCAAGAAGAACAGATAAAAAGGCTGTTCACGTATATGGACATTTTAATTGAAAATAAGCATTAAAGTCACACAAATGTCAGCCAAAAATGATAGTTTGCAGTGTGCTGCAAAAATGGCTGTTAAAACTGCTTCAACCTGGATAAAGTGAAATTGATGAAGTGTATTTAGAGAAAACAAAATTAGCAATCACATTGTAATTCTTTCACAAATTAATCAGTGCTTTAAGTTGTTAAATGGTGAAGGAATGCTTTATGGAATACAATGGCATTGCAAAATTATTCATTTTCCATCTTGATTATCTCCATAACAACCGTTTTAACACCGGTATAGATCAATCCTGCACTGGAAACAGTTAAATAATCTTGAGCCTGTGGGATATCTATCCCACTATAAATACAATGAGTGATTTCAAGTTGGGTGTTAGTGTTAGTGTTAGTGCTAAGAGCAGTCAAGAGCTCTTAAATTGAACGAACATTTTGCTGATGAAATTAAGAGCCCGATACCGATATCAAAATCGATAGCTTAACACCAGCTGTGACGTCACCACATACTTGATTTCACGACAATGATTTAAAAATAGTACATAAAAACTACAGATATCATGAAAAGTACAGAATAAATTTACACCTTTTTTTCTGGAACTCATTTTACACAAAAGAATATATGAATTACCTGTTTCACATATTTTTATTTGATCGTCAGACAATAAATTGGCGTCGTTCGTGCGTTGACTGTGTGCTGGGACAACACTAACACCGAACTGGAAATCAACATTTGCTTAATCCCTAGGGGCTAGTGTTAGTGAATAGGACATTTGTACATGAAATATTAACACCAGCCACAAAGGTCCGTTCAGCAGACAACAATTTTTCAAAATCGATAACACTAGCTACCGGAAGTTGAGTATATTCAGAGGTCAAAGCCTTAACACCAGCTGATTTCCATTTCGGTGTTTGGGCTAGTGTTAGTGTTTATTAAACATTAACACCAGCCTTAAACACCAAACTTGAAATCACTCAGTGTGACACTAGAAGATTATTTGTGGGGCATATAAGTTTAGACTATTGCTGAAAATTAATTTTACCATGCTTTAAACACCGTTGACAGACCTCGCATCCATTTTCGTCCGTAGCATGTCCGTGAGGACATGAAGTTGAGCAGGTCAGATGGTTGACAGGCTCACAAGATACTGTGGTAAAACAAATAACTGTGAACATCCTTAGTGAGTTTTCTTGCGAAAATTGCAGTCAATATAAGTATATATACTAATTAATTAAGACACAGCATTTCATAAATTATATAGTCCAAAAGTGTCAATTCTTGGTATCACTTCAAACATATGTATGGTGTCTCTTACAGCGTTATAATTACATAGGAAATACATCCTTGCATTTTGGATCAGAAATCAAAAATGAGGAGAATGTTAATACACTATAGTAAGAAGCTTTTAATTTCATCACATCACATAATTTTGATTATTATAGATACACAATCATTATCATCATAATAATTTAATGGAGACCTTTATTCAGGTATAAAATGGTTCACATCTAGGATCATAGTACTAATGCCCCTTTTTTAATTTTATCAATTACTGATTAAATCGTTGGTTGCCTGCAAAAAGGCTTTGAGAGCTAAATTGATGCACTGTTAATTTCAGTTCACAGCTTTCTTGTGGGCAGCTGACAAGACAATTCTTTGATGTAAACAAAGCATGATTTAAACGGAATGGATTAAGAAAACCACATTTTACCTTCATCTTTGCATATGCAGATGTCACAACCTGTTGGTCCAGTGGCAAGCCCATATGGGCAAGCATTCACCTGAGGGCAAATCACTGGGTCTACCCTTGGACAGAACTCTAAAAAATAGAAGAGATTATTTAAAAAATTAATAGCTATAAGGTACTTGTTTCATGTATGCCTACCCTCATTTTGAAAATGTACATCAGGTTAACAAAAAACCAATGAGGTCAAACCTATTTAACCATTTAAAAGATTTATAAGTTTGCACCCATCAAAATTAAAAATCTTGGAACAAGTCTTTTCAAGTTGTGACCCACCTGCCAGTCTTTTGCATCTACATACAGGGCAACCTCCCATGTCCGTAGCCAGCCCATTTGGGCAGTCTTCCTGGCAAGTTCTACTGTCTACCAAGGGACAGGGGGAGGCTGGGACCAACAAAGTTTCAGCATATGGCATGTGAGGATGGTTGGTATCCTGCCAGAAGACGTTGAACACCGGAGCAGCAATGGCGAAGAAGGCCCCCAGGGTAACTGAAATGGCAAGATGAAATAATCTCATGTATCTCATGACTTGTAAATTGGATCATTTTATCCTTTCACTTGCATTAAAAGAAACCATCCACCACCATTCCTATAGAACTGCTGTATGAATATACAGAAATATATAATAACATCAGATTAGAATTGTTCATGTTCTGCCACAAAACTTTGATGAAAATGTCACATCTTTTTAGGAGAATTCTGTTAAAATCAAGAATATTTTCAATTTGATTTCATTTTTCTGCAAAATAATGACATCATATTGCCCCTATATTGATATTATAACAATGATTTTTTTAAACCTCTTTCATAAATCAAACTAGATGTGTTTGCTCATTTTATAAGCAACTGTACAATCATGACTTTGAGTAGGAGACGAATCTGTAGACTCACAAGGCATTCGACATCTACAGATCTCACAGCCATTGCTATCAGTTGCATAGCCATGGAAACAATGTCGCTTACAGTTCTGTATGACTTCCGGATGACACAATGGACTATTTGCTGTGGATATTGGAAGAGTAAGGATTTCAATTCAAGTGCATTATACCATGGACCTATTA
>BEXV01000278.1:243753-265552 GCA_003118195.1 Hemicentrotus pulcherrimus | reverse complement strand
AATGGTTCTTGAGATATCGCGCTAACAAACTCAATACAAGGAATTTCATAAGTTGACCTCTGTGACCTGTGACCTTTGACCTACGTACTCCAAAATCTACTCAGATCGTCTTCCTATGGTGATCAATACTTTTCCCGAGTCTTAAGTTTAAATCTTAAATGGTTCTTGAGATATTGTGATAACGGTCAAACGGGAATAGGATGCAACTCTACTTGCCAACTCAACCAGCTTCTCACATCTACTTAACTCTCCAACTCAATCCAGTCTTCTACTCAACCTCTCATCCTGTCCACAACTTTTTGTTTTACAGTCCTTTTCAGGACTACACTCACTTTTGAAAGATACTCTTCCTTCAAACCTCCACTCTCTCGCCTTTCCATTTCACTTCTACTTTCATCCACTTTCCTTATGCCTCCTTGGACTTTACACATGGTGTACCGTAAACCTCTTCCGCGATATCATATCTATGTTGTTAAGTTTAATAATCTAGCTCTTTAGAAGAATGAGGACATTTTTAGTTGAAGGGAAGTTTATGTAAGAGTTAAAATTAGACTCATTCCTGACTTGTATTTGTTACAATTACTATTTGTTTCTCTAGTTTCTTCTCTCTACACAAATTCATTTCACATCATTTGCTTATCACTTTAAATAAATACTCATTTACTTCAATTTCTTCCTCCATTCACCTCCTCTACATACCAAGTCTACCATCTCACCTGGTACATGTATGTTCCTTTGTTCTCTTCTTATTCTTTATTCATGGTCGTAGGTATTTCCACTTCTTACATATCATTGGTTCTCTTCTCCTATTCCTTTTGCATATTCAATCTTACTTTTGAATCCTATTTTGCTATTGGTTTATGATACATTTCATTTGAATATACGAGGGAGTTTGAATAGATGGAGATGCTGTCTCAAAAGATTTTGCCAAAGGAAAGAAATTCAGGATTAACTTGGCTTAACAACAAGAAATTTAACCCTCTCCAGCCATCAAATACATCATCAGCCACCCTTGTCAAACAACACCGATCCTCATCGTAGCTAAAAAAACAGTCAATATCTCAGATTAAAAACATAAATAGGGTCATAGACTTACCAGTTTGTGCACATTCACATATGGGACATCCCAAAGCATTGGTAGCAAAGCCAGTCTCTCTGCAGTCAATATCACATCTTACTGGTGGACAGTTGGTCGTTTCAGCAACAAGTTTGACCGATGGATAGGAAGCATGGTGCTCAGATGAGCTGGACTCAAACAATGTGTCCTTTGGAGGCACGAATGGATGCACTATATATTGTGACAGAGAAAAGACAAATCGTAAGACAAACTGGGGAGATCATATGCTTTGAACTTTATTATATAATCCATTGCCATTTGTGAATTTCTTTTCACAATATCTAAACCATTAGTTGAAAATGAGATATGATTTAATGGCATAAAATGACACATTAGGTTCTATTCTCTTGTGATATGAAGTACTTCTTTATGTTTGTAGTTCAGCATTTTTGAATTATGAAAGCAACCATGAATGTATGACTCCTTAATAATTAAACAGTTTAAATGCTTAATGATGTTTTTAGTTGCTTCATGTGCCAAGCCATCATTATAGCCAACTTTCAATAAATAACTTGTAGCTCATCAGCTTCACATCACGTTTCCAAAAGGTTCAATCAATGGTCTTGTGCTAATATTGATATGTTCAGTAAATTTCAAGAATCCTCTCATATATCATATTTGTATAAAAAAAACATTTTATTTTTTTTCTCTGTTTCATGCTCTGCTGTACAGTTTTTTTAGCATGAAAACGCTGTGCTTTTCTGTCTTAAGCTTTTCCCTTCATCTTTTGATCCTTTGCTTTGATACCATTCAACATCATAATCTTTTTTCTCCCCTCAGTCTTATTCCTCCCATCGCCCTACATTATTTCTTACTAAATTCATAATCATGTTTATCATAATATAACCATGTTTCCATCATTAATATAATCAAATTGATTTATATTGCGGAAGAGGTTTACGGTACACCATGTGTAAAAGTCCTAGAAGGAATAAGGAAAGTGGATAAAAATAGAAGTGAAAATGGAAAGGCGAGAAAGTGGAGGTTGGAAGGAAGAGTATCTTTCGGAAGTGAGTATAGTCCTGAAAAGGACTGTGAACCAGAAAGTTGTAGACAAGATGAGAGGTTTGAGTAGAAGACTGGATTGAGTTGGAGAGTTGAGTAGATGGGAGAAGTAGTCTTGAGTTGGCGAGTAGAGTTGCAGAGCAGGAGCAGGAGAGTAGACTCAACGTTTCGGACAGGTTGACTGTTCGTCTTTAGGAGTGAGTGTTCGCTAAGCGTGCGGCGGTCCTTAAGGCGTGAGTGCGGACTTGGGGGAAAGCATTGGGCCGGCGGGTTGGGCGGGCAGTTGTAGGTGGTGGCGCTCGGACTTCCCACCACAAGACCAGCAACATCACCACCGGAACCCAACCTGATACTAAGCCTACCGCCACCATCGTACTTCCCTACGTCGGCAAGACATCACACCGACTACAACGCATCCTCCGCTCAGCCAACATCCTCGTCAGACACCAATCCAACCACAAGCTTCACTCCACTCTTCACTCTCACAAGGAAAAGCACCCATTCAACAGACAACCAGGCGTCTACAAGATTCCCTGCGACTGCGGCAAAGTCTACATTGGAGAAACTGGCCGCGATTTCAACACCCGACTGAAAGAACACAAAACCCACCACCGATGCAGCGACTGGGACAAGTCAGCCATCGTCAAGCACTCACAACAAGAGCTCCACCGCATTCACTGGGATAAAAGTCACCTCATCACCACCATCCGACATTGGAACACCCGAAGGGTCCAAGAAGCCATCGAGATCCATCAACACAACACCGTACCCCAAGACCCAGGCCTTCACATCAACAGCATCTGGCACCCAATCCTCCACCATCACTCTACTCCTGACCAATCTTTAACCAACTCCACAACCAGCACGCCAACAACCATTACTTCACCAATCTATCCATCCGTCAGCCCGGACTCCACCTACAACCACCCAACCACACTTACTCAACCAAGCAATACACGTTCTTAACTAGCCACCTCACCCACACAAGCACCGCCCACGCCCACACACCGCTACAACTTACGCCGACGCCACCAAGCTACCCACCTGATCCCAACGAGATCTGCCTGCCAAAACCGCCGACCAACACACACAAAGCGACACCACTAATAGCCATCTTCACCGCCGATCGATACACCCACTCAGCAACCGACACACCGCCCGCTACTCCGCCGACACCAACCACACGACGTCCGCATAACCGCCGCCCACTCGTTTTCCCGCCAATTCATGCAACCGAGCGCCACCACTGACAACTGCCCGCCCAACCCGCCGGCCCAATGCTTTCCCCCAAGTCCGCACTCACGCCTTAAGGACCGCCGCACGCTTAGCGAACACTCACTCCTAAAGACGAACAGTCAACCTGTCCGAAATGTCGAGTCTACTCTCCTGCTCCTGCTCTGCAACTCTACTCGCCAACTCAAGCCTACTTCTCCCATCTACTCAACTCTCCAACTCAATCCAGTCTTCTACTCAAACCTCTCATCTTGTCCACAACTTTCTGGTTCACAGTCCTTTTCAGGACTATACTCACTTCCGAAAGATACTCTTCCTTCCAACCTCCACTTTCTCGCCTTTCCATTTTCACTTTTTTTTTATCCTCTTTCCTTATTCCTTCTAGGACTTTACACATGGTGTACCGTAAACCTCTTCCGCGATATTCCTACCACCATGCAAACCTTCAAACATCATCAAATTGATTTATGTTAATAATTGATATCCTAAAAATAAAGATTTTTGGTCTTACTGTCAGCTTTACATCTGCAGACTTCACAGCCTGAGGCATTGGTAGCAAGGCCACGTTCACAAACCATAAGTAGAGGGCAGTCTTCAAGAGTTACAGCTGGGCAAACTGACACTGCATCAAAATATGATAGTGTAAATCTTTTTGCTGTTTCTTTACTCTAGGAATAAAAAATTGTCAGATCTATCATGCTCTTGGGTATTGTAAATAATATAGTTACACATATATTAATCCCAGAGGTTAACATGACAGCATAAGGGCATAATTCCTAAATTCATTTAAAGGAGTAACACCAAGAAGCAAAAGTGTATTGAATTGATGCAAAATTCATATCATTGCGAAGGGAAAGCCTCACTGATCAAATACAACAAATTTCCTCTTCAAAATATGTTTGGGGCCCGCAGAAATCAACTTTAAAAAATGTTAGTTTTGAGATCCAGATTTACTGCCTATTCGTATTTTTTCGTATTTTGTCGTAGTTCTTCGTATGACGTCACTATTGTGAGGTCACACCCTGGACACGGCTGTTGAAAAAAGGCTGCTAGCTTCCACTTAGTCTGCAGCTAGACAGACCAAGCGGAAGCTAGCAGCCGGTACTGAGCTGTTTGTCCAGGGTGTGACATCACTATTCAGAGCTCGCTACGCTCGTGTGTTTGGCTTACGTTCGGGGGCGCTTGGGGGTCTAAGAAGGGTCTTGAAAAATTGCATTTTACGCCTTTCCACGATATCTATATGATTTCTCAGCAAATTATTCGTGTTTTTCAAGAGAAAATCTTTCCATCCATTTGTAATTTGTTCTAATTATCAATTTTTAGTAAATTTTCTTTGTGTAGCTCCTTTAACTATCTTACGTTACCATTGAGGTGCATTCCTACATGTATATGAAATAAATGACATATATGATATTCAATATAAATATATATATATATATATATATATTCCTTTAAACACATCTCATCACCAGGTTCTTTCTTTCTTTTTCATTCATGCATTCTCTTTTTCATGAAAAAGATAAAAAAAATAGAAATGCAATTATGTCACAATGATGTGCGTGCAATGACGCCATGTTTCTACGTGTCAAACGAAAGAGCTTCTCTCGGACTATCCAGAGCAATTTGTACGAAGTCTGTAGCTTCTGTGATATTGGAGACAGGTAGGGTGAAAGAAAGGCCTAAACAGTGACCTTGATGGGATGGTAGTGACTGTGCCTACGAAGTTTGAAAGAAATTGGGATAGGGGAAAGAACCTAGAAAGGGCTCGCAAGTACTGCATGCAAAAACCAATGGGATTTGGTGCATGTTCGTCATTGCAATCAAGATCGTTCTGGGGAACAAAAGCGTGAACCCGATATGCCCAATAGACAATGCGTGTAATGCACAGGCGGAAAACATAAAGGATCTGTATTATGACCGGAGTTAAATTGTTTTTTCTCTCTCTCTTTATGTCTCTTTATGGGGCGTATTTGGTATCATTAGAAAGAGAATTTCATGATTGTTATTGTAAACTGCTCTCTTTTTTTCTATGATAATCCTATCGAAACACGTGATGTAAAATAGATTTATAGGACATAAATGGCCCCCTTGACCAATTTCAAAAATCTGGTCACGAGGTGCCCTGCTTATTGGAATTCGGCATATCATACCAAATTTTCAATGAAAAAAAAGGACGTTTAAGGGGCAAAAAGCAGTCTAAAAACATGACGTCATAGCCGATACGTGTTACATTAGGGCCGAATTGGCGGAATTCGTGTAGTGACCTTTTTTTAAAGGCAATTTACTCACAATTTTCTGTGTGACGTATACTACACTTGGTATCATTTGAAAGGGCACTCATTGCGGTCAGTTTGACACCACTGTTAACTACGCGCAATGTATTGCACACATTGAACGCACTATTACGTAATGCATAGTAAATTCATCATTTTTGGCGATAACTTTGCGCTGACATATTTAAATTTTACCAAACTTGACAAACAGTTGTCACATATATGGATACATATTTCTGTCAAGTTTCATTGATGTACCGGTAAGTATAAAGATCCCCGTTTTAGAGCTAGTTGAAGTTATATTGGAATTTTCTTGAAAATGGCGAATTTGGAGGGCATTTTCGCAAAGTCGGTCAATGTTAGGGTACACAATTTTGTATATGGCTGCAAAGGGCATATGTTCAAGCATCTAAATCCAAAAAAGGGTACGGGTCTGCCAAGTCATATTGGAGATACCGCCACAGAAAGAAAGCCAATTCCCAGAACTTTAGAGGGCACTATTTATGTTTTGCATAGCCATTGGAGCATGAAATTTGGCATGGCTTTGTGCAATTATAATATAAATATACTGTAAGATTTAAATACAAAACAGAGTTTATATGAGAAAGTTATGGCAGTTTTAGATTATTTAGGGGTCAATTTTTCAAGAATTTGAGAGATTTTTGACGAGATTTTAATTTTTTAGTACGAAGATGGCATTACTTAAAAATGATTTTAATTTTTAGTACGAAGATGGCATTTTGAAGTCAGGTTATATGTCCCAGATGAAAGAAAATCTCTCAGACTATCTAGAGGAATTTGTTAGAAGTTTGTAGGATCTAGGATAGTGGAGATAGGAAGGAAGATAGAAAGGCCTTAAAATGGACCAGAAACAGACAAAATGGCCACTGGACGGTCATGCATGAGTGACCTAGATTGGATATCAGAGATTACGCCTACAAAGTTTGAAAGAAATTGAGCAAGAGAAAAGGACCTAGATAAGAATATCAAACACTACGTGCAAAACGAATGGGATTCCGGACGACAAAAAGAAAAAGAAGAGGAAGAAGAAGTAAGATTATTAATAAGAAGAACGTGAACGAAAATAAGGCAATGATGAAGGTCGTCATTCCAAATATATTGTTTACAAAAGTATAATACAAGTATATAAATTACTAACAACAGAATGAAACCGCAAAAGAAGCCTTTGTACAATGAAGAAGCAAGTAGCCTTAAACATGAAGTTGAGTTCTGGTCATGCGATTGCATTGTGAAAAAAACGGTGTGGAATCGACCAGAAAATGTTGATCATCTAGCTATAAGAATTTGTGTGTATTGCAAGGTTCTGGAATCACCAAAATGAAAAGAAATTTGGCCAAGTCTTGGTAAAGTTACAAACACTGTACACAGAAAGATGTATATGGGACTACACGAACACGTGGCATAAAAATCCTACCCCCGCGTTTTACGATGTTACATGACATATTTAGAATATTAGAATATGAAAGCATTTAAAAGAGCCATGCTTTTCTGGGAACATGTCTTATCTGATGTTCTTCCACACTTGCCTAATAAGAATGATAACGCTCACAAATTATATTGCACCTCTTCCCAGGACTCAACCTTCTCTTTAAAAAGAAAATTATATTTTTAAAAAGCTGGAAAGAAAATGATATCATATCGAATTATTCAGAGGAGATAAACACTTTTCTGCTTTTAATACTTCTACATCTACTGCAGATTTCTGATCAATGTCGGTAGAAGTTGTTATTGTGAGTTATTTGAAGAATTGAACAAAAGGATCAATGACCTTCAGAGAATTGATTTAAACTATGAATTTAACAATTCTATACTGGTACTCGTTCATATGGATGAATACAACACATGGCATTCAGAGGTGTACAATGTGGCTGCATGCCCCAAATTCATTTACTGATTAAGGAAGGATCATTGGTAGACAAATTGAATAGGTTTCATTGCCAAGCAATATCAGCAATTATTATAGCTTAGATAACCAGAATTCCTAAACCAAGTGAGAGAGTTGAAATACCCAGCGCTCTGTAACAAGGTGTGTGTTTTACTGTTTAGCGAGAGGATGAAATTGAGAAAGAAAGAAATGGGCGTGCCGCATCTTTATATAGACTGGAATAGACTTTGGGTGGCAGAAAATGGCCAGAAGACTCCCAGATTTGGTGCGAACAGGTCATGTGCAGGTTGGACCAAGGCATAGCAGGCACTAGAGATGTAAGCTGCAATTACTAGCTATGTAATTTCAGGCATAGTTTACACAGCACACCAACAAAATACCAAGCACTACAGGCCAGGATAAAGAAACCTTCACCAGCCTTCACTTGCAAGACTGTTCCTTACATTTGAACTGTAAGTTGTATTTGTTTTTGCTCTGTTAATTTACTTGTGGTGTTTTATTTTTAAAGACCATAAAGAGAGATGCTGAAATCTATAAAAATCTGTATGTGTATTGTGATATCAAGAATATAAAGGAAAATTGCAGAAAATACATGCTATTTTTTCCCTTAAAATTAACCAGAAAATCAATGACATATAACAGAAAAGCAACTGTTAATGAATGATGCTACACATTGTCATTTCTATGTGACTTCATATAATATTATGGTAAAAAAGAAATGAAGTCAAATCAATTGTCTAGAGTGTTAAGATTGTTAGTCTGTTATTTCTAAAGTGGGGTATTTTGTATTTCACAAAACCAATATTAAATTATAAAAAAGTAATAAGAACAAGATAAGAACAAGATAAGAAGTGAACATGGCAGATGTTTTGTATGTTGTTAGGACATGACTCTTAATGGCTAGTGCTCTGAATTAACTTATTTTCAATAATACACACAGATGTGCAAAGTTGCCTTGTTTAGTTCTGTGATTATTATGATTCGTTAATTTACACCAGAATCCAACTTATTGTTAGGCACAGTTAACTACAGGTCACGGATCTGACAGAGGTGTTGTTTCCCTGTCACGACACTAACGTTCTTTGGGAAGATATTAATGTATATCTCACACAATCTACCCTGGTGTAGGAAATGGGTACTGGGTGAGAATGAATTCCTTGATTGCACCGAGTGCTAGTGTTGCCCAAACTAAAGCTGGGTTAATAATATCCAAAGTCCTTTGGGAGTGCATAACAAACATGATATATTTTAGTGTAATATTCGCTGTATAAGAACAAATTAATTACTATTATTATTTCACCTATTTGACCTAAAATATGACAAAATTCATATTTTTGTGTACATAGATGTCTACATGTAGAAGAACATCATTCTCATCCAGATTTACACTCGTCAGGAGTACCGTAAATCTCTGTGTATAAGACGCACCCCGACTTATGAGATTCAAAAAACAAAACAAAACAAAAAATTGACGGCGGGATACGAACCCGTGCCGACACACACATAGATTGGCTCCCAAAGCCAGCGCCTTAGACCGCGCGGCTATCGCGCACCGATGCCATATCTAGAAGTTTCTAGTAGTGTATACATTGAAATGGATTCAAATGGCAACTTCGCATTCTGCATACGGCCCCTTCTTTTACTTTTGCAATGTATTGGCATGAATTTCTGCATTTAGATCTAAATCTGTACCATATTGCCAAAAAGTAAAAGAAGGAACATGAAAGATCGTTTCTTACAACGCTAGCTGCTGTACAGAAAGAGTACAAAATATACAGTTCCTTAGGGAGACAAAGGAACATCCCTTTACTGCTATTATCTAAAAATGAGTCGAACAGGTGTAACATGCATATTCACCTGTTTTACTCATTTTTACATAATAGCAGTGAAGGGATGTTCCTTTGTCTACCTGAGGAACTGTATATTTTGTCCTATTTGATTATCTGTCATGTTCATAGTGATAGTTCACATATCAAGGGTAAAAGAATGTTCAAAACCCATCTCAAGACCATCTCTAAACAGACAACTTTGGAGAGGGAGAAAGATCATCACTGCAGCAAAATTGGCAGAACTGTACAGTGCACTTTAGACATCTACGTATACCATGTAAAGATATGCCAGTAATATTCATGAGCATTTACTCATTGCTCTCATCAATGTTATGGAGAGTGTATGGAACAATTAGCTAAATGTGAACATCTCTGGCAATACTTACAGGTACTCTTACACATGCAAATGTCACATCCGTTTTCATCAGTCGCTAGGCCTTTAGAGCAGGATAGACTACAGGATGGAAGTGGATTACATACAACTGATTGGGAGAAAAGTATGAAAAGAGAATTAATCATAGAGATTTCACAAATATCTGCATGAACTAAAATCTTGGCCAGTTTATGAATATATGACCGGAAACAATTTTGGTGAAAAAAATATTAAATATCAAATTCTGTCATAAAGATCTAAATTGTATATAATACCTAACAATGTTCATTATTAGCATTTCAGTACATTGTATGTAGAATTAAAAATGATACTGTACTAGTGGTATACATTTGTCCTTGCAGTGGGAGTAGTAGAAGGCTTTTACTATCTGTACTTGTTATACTATGAAGTAGTAGTAGCAATCAAATTGGTACCAGAAGCAGCATTTATTATGTTATGAGAAATAGTAATATAAACTGGTACATCTGATGAAAATATTCCCAATGACAATCACTTTCATCCCACGTTAGCAATATCATAGCTGATGAAAAAAGCTTTTGACTCACTGCCCTGCTTGCATTGGCAGACTGAACATCCATTCTCATCTGTAGCAACACCAAACGGGCACTGGTCTAGCAGAGGACATGCTGTGCTTGTTAGAGCTGTACAGCTCTCATCTGAAATTTGGATGCATCAAGTACAAAAACATATATATATATATATATATATATATATATATATATATATATATATCAATTGCAAAGCATCTTAAGTAATAATAACTGTCATGGAATGGTAAACTCACGCAACAACCACAGATCTCTCTATATGAATATATATTTTCAAGCTCCACATACTTGGTATGACAAAAGGATGCATAATGCACATTACAGAATGGGCCATATGGTATATCTTCTGTTGCATCACCCCTCAGACAGAAATATACAGATGTTATCTACCGGGTATTTGCATTTAGTTGTATTGAATAATACAGTACAGCTTGCACAGTCAATATAGAAGTCATACGGTATCTTAATACACATCTGTGTATGATCATGTACATGGCACAGACCAATACGAAAAATGTAATGAGATATACCAATCATCATTTGTCGATTACAGAACATAGAGAGAGGATAGATAAGGGAGAAAAGGAGAGATAAACATACAAGCCATCAGTGTGCAAGATTTTGAATATCAATATAATTATGCAGAAATACAAGGTATATAAACATACAGATGAGGTGGGTAGGGAAAATATGAAATATTATAATCATTTTCTTGAAAACCTATAACCTCACCCGTGATTGGACGCTTGCAGGCACAGACCTCACAGCCAATGGAATCAGTGGAGTGTCCAAATTCACAGTTCATTTCACTGTCAACAGGAGGACATGTAATGACTGGCTTGAGGGTTACGATGCTAATCTCCCGTACTTATTGTGGAGGGAAAAAATTGTGAAATATGAACGTTTCAAGAATATCTTATAAAAGCTTTAAACAAATTTAATCTTCAACATGTCACATTCATTGATAATTTCAAGTGCATGTACATGTACTACAACAGTTCTTATATAACACACCTGTCATGTACTCTCCCAGGGTATACAATTATTGTTTTTAAACCTAGATTTCCAGACTACCTTTAATAGCCTTTCTATTTTTTCCATTTTAAAATCATATTTCACATTATCATCACTCATAAATAATAATTTCTGTGGTATCCATGTGGTTAAGCATAACACTAAAGACATTTCATCTAATTGGGTAACCATTACATTCTAATGTGGTATGAGAGAGAGAGGACAAATGCATCCTCTTTATCATGTCAAATGTCTTGGCTAATTAGAACATGCGGTTAAAACAAAAGTAATATTTGATATTAACATTTTCAGTATAGAAAGCCAGGAGGTAGAACCACTCTTACACAGAGACCATGCATTAGCTTTTCACAGGTGATTCCACGCTATGTGTTCAGCACCGCATACATGTATGTCTTGTACATTTATTTCATCTACACATTACAAAAATCACTTGATAATGGTCATGATACAAGAAAGAATCTTTGAAAGTATCAAGAAATACATGGATACATGACACAGGTCATACAAGATAGACTGCTTGGAACACCCCAAGAGTTTCTTCCCTCTGGTAGAGGAATACCTTCGTTCTTGCAGGAGCAGATCTCGCACCCATTCCCATCGGTAGCCAAGCCATAGGGACATTTCTTATGACAGGTGGATGAGATGGTTTGGTCACATATTGCTACATCTATAAACAAAATTGTGATTTTGAAAAAAAAACTTCATATATGTTGTAATCTAGTCTACAGCAGTACATAATTCTTAGAAGGTCTGGTATTACTGTAACTACTTTTAAACAACTGAGAAACATACATCTTATGGACATCATTAATATATGCTTCAATGTGATGTTATGCTTCTCATTGTATATTTTATATAGCCTTTTAAATTGTTCTGAAAACTGGTAACCTAGACTTATGTTGTTTTCCAATTTGTTTTGCATGAATACAGGTGGTATTGAAAAGAAAATGCCTTAAATGTCTCAGTCTGGGGTACAAGAAAAAAATTGCTTATACCTAAAGTCAATCAAATAAAATGGGGGAAACAAAATATTTTAAATCCTGCCAGTTATAAATTTTCATATCAAGTTAAATATTAAATTCTAAAAAATGTAAAGCTACAGGACATTGAAAGTTATTTGATCATTATTTTATACTTATAGTAAACATTTCATTGTAATATAGAAGTTTTACACCTGTAACAGGTCAAAATTGAACTGTTTCATGACGAAAATATCAATCCAATATCTATCTATTTCTAATCGATATCTCCACAAGAAGAAACCAAGAAGTTTATATGTTTACAAACTTTGTACTTCAAAGAAGTATGACTCCACATATTCTGAGTCGACAGCTATGAGAGAGTTTAATATGTACGGTCACTTGGTCAAAGGTTAGTAACTCACCCCCCCCCCCTTCCAGAACATTCCCTCCCAATAACAAGGCCCTTTCTGTTACATATGTGGGCAGAGGTATTTGTCGGATTCACTCCTGCACTGCACCCCCATCCAAGGGGGCAGGCAGGGAGGTCGACTCTGCCAAGGAGGATACTATGCAAGCTTTTGGTGTTACTTTGTACATTAGGTAAGAAGATTATTCTTTTGTCAAGTTTGATAATTATTAAGATAATTAGTATTTATGTAGATGTATTCTGATGTATGAATTAATATGCATTCTGTAAGGTGTGGCATATTATCTGTTTAATCATCAGTATTGATTTCGTTAGTGATAGAGTTTAAGCACTAGATTAAGATTTGGTAATAGTAAATTGGGATGATTTGAATATTACTATGTTATCTGTTATATTACTTGTAATCCTTAGGAGTTTTGGTTATATAATGTATTGTTGAGGTTAACTCTGGATAATCGTTTTTTGCAAGACAGTTGTAATTAAAAGTAATGTTTTAAGAGTTAACAGGTTTCGGATATAGTCTGAATCTTCTTCAGTTTTCTGTTGTATAATTCTCAATGATTTGTACTTATTATTCCTTTAGGTATTGACAATCAAGATGAAAGAAATGGGTATAATCAGAGGAAATGGTCCTCTTGGCCAGATCGCCAGGGTGAGTGGTTATATCATATTCAATGTATAAACCACTAATTCAATGTAGTTTAATTGGGAATTATGTTTGATTGTTTGAAAAAGTTCACTTGATAATTGTATTCATTTATTTGTTGGGAAAGTTATCCATAAATATGGGACAACTTTGTTTGATTATAGATGCTGGTTATTTTCATGCAATATTGATTAAGTTTTAATGAATGTAATATAAACAATAACATGTTTATCATTTATCATCACGAGTCGGCTTGACGTCCTATTGTTGGAATGCGTATCTTGGAATCATGAACAAATATTAAGTTTATCGCTATTATGTGTTTTTTTCAAACATGTCCTCAATTCTATTTAATTGTTTTAACTTTGTTTATTTATTCAGGTTTTACGTTTTATGGATTAAATCGCCTTGTACCTGAAATAAAACTAACTGCAACACAACGAATGGTGTGACGAGTCTTTTCTTCCAGTTTCCGCATGTGATCTGCGTGTTACACACTATTTTATTTTTTTCTGCACCATCACCTGCTGTCACAACACATCCCATCCCAGATTAGCTTGGAAAAGCTGCTTCATAGATGATATCAATAAATGTTTTTCAGAGGAAATACTTTAATTATTTTTTTAGTTTTATACTCACCAAATATTCTACATCTGCATGTTTCACATCCATCCTCATCAGTAGCATATCCATATTGGCAGTCCAGGTCACAGGTCAACGGACTAACTGGGTAACATCCAGCTGAAGGTCAAAACATTAAAGATCAGTACAGGTTTGCTAAGCCCTCAAAAACTTTTGGCCAAACATCTTGGAATTTAGATGATAAATAGGAAGATACTAGCAATCCTATGCTGCTGTGCAGTTCTTTAAGTGGAATATTTAACAAACAGGAGATACAAAATAATTCAGTACAGTGTTTTCTTTGAGTGACGCTTTTGCATCTTGTAATTTAGAATGCTAGGAATTACACTTTATAAATGTGCAGAAAGAGCAAAATATCAAAGAAAATTTGTGTCATTTTCTAATGCAGTACGTTGTTGAATAAGAGCAATGAAATCCTAACTTATTTTTATAGTTTCTAACTATATCATTAATATTTTTAGTGTCCAAATTGGCAATTCTTAGATGATATTTTGCAAAAGTTTGCAATATAGAATTTCTATTTTCACACTGTGTAGGAGTGAAATTAAGATTAATTGTTGCCAATTTGAGGAGAGAAAACTTATAAACTCAGGAAATGAGAAATGAGATAAACTGCTATGGATCAATAAGTCCTTACATTCAACTCTGCAGAAACAAATGGGGCATCCCCTCGAGTCCATCCCCAGTCCATATGGACAAAGCATCTGCTGAGGACACACTGACATTGGCAGTTCCGCACACTCTATTTCTGAAAAACATAATTTAAAAAATGGAAAAGTTGGGTCTGAAAGAAACTGTCGATAAAGTGGTTAAGAAAAAGCGCTTTGAAAGGAATGGATCATGTGCTGTGAAGGAAAGATGATGATGATGATGATGATGATGATGAGGATGATGATGATGATGATGATGATGATGAAAAAGAGCATGGGATCTGGAAGTGGGTGGCATAGGAGAGAAAGGAAGACCAAATATTTCATGGAAGGATATGGTGAAGAAAGAAAGCAGTGAGGTTGTTCTAAATTAGGAGAATCCTTGAGACAAGAAAAAATGGAGAGAGGGAGCGTGATCATGGCACGAAAGTCAGTTACCCCTCGTAATATGGAAAATACTTACTTTAATGATGACGAAGATGATATCAAATTGAGTTCATTAATGCACAATAGCATTGTCAGATGCATAACTGCTTTCCCAAAGGGCCTTGTAGCCAAACATTAGATATAGTGGCACATAAAACTGTGGCTCTTGATAAGTCAATTAACATAATAGAAATGCATGGACAAGTAAGGTAGTATCTTTAAAACAATAGACAGAACCTGACCAATAAAAAACTGTCAGTCAACTCGCTGGCGATCTAGCAAGAGGTTATCTAGCTAGCTGGGCCAAGCACCCATCAAAAGTAGTAGTAGACACCATGTAAAGCTTTCCCTTACAGACAAGATCCAAGATGATGAGAAAACTAACATTCATATTTTGGTCATATACAGTCCTACATGTCTATTAAGAAACTCGACAATTTTAGGTTCCGCTTCTTTTCACTAACGTGGCTTTAATATGGGGCGTTCCCACTACCACGATTGGCGCCACGGTTGGAATCGTGGTTTTAATCGTAGAGTAATCGTGGTGATCCTATCAGATATTAACAGATCTTGGGGTCAGTCGTGGTAATCGCGTTGATCATAGAAATTTTATGGACGGTTCAAAAAATTTCTACGATCAACACGATTAATTGTCAATCGTGATCGAATGGATCGTAACAAAGCGCAACATATCACATTTAATCGTGCTTCCTAATCGTGGTGATCGGGATCAACCTTGAAAAAGACAAACACTCTCCTCCCTGGCCATCCATCTTCTGCCGTATGGCTTCATGAGGTAGTTCTTGAGTACGATGGCGTCATCACCCAAGATGAAGAAGGGCATGTCTTGGAGGTCATCAGGGTTTGCAGTCAGAGGGCAGGGTGGGGGTAGTCTTAGGCCTTCCTCTTCCAGGCCATTGAACAGCTCAGAGTTGCCAAATATCTGAGCATCTGACATGTGTCCTTTTCCACCAAGCTCGATCCACTAGAGCCAGGAGTGGTATCGAAAAGAAGCCCTTGCAATTGTAGTACAGGCTGCCAGTGTGGGGTGGCTTTTTTATAGCAATGTGTTTGCCATCCAGGGCTCCAATGGCATGGGGGATGTTCCATCTCTGCTCAAACTGGTTAGCAATGGCTGTCCAGGCTTCAGGGGTCATAGGTAGGCTAAAAACCTCATCTTTGTACGCTTGCACAATTGCCTGGCACACTTCTGGAACCATCTCTGAGATGTTTGACACTCCACACGTAAAGGCATAAGCAAGGGACCAATAGTTGTCTCGAGTAACAAGGTGCCTCAGTCTCACTGCCAGTTTCAGTCCAGGTGAGAGAGGTTGCCTGAAACTGGTGCGTTTCCCTCTCGATTGCTGGGGCTACCATTTGCAAGACTTCATCAAAGAGCTGTGGAGTTAACCATGTGTAGTTCTGGAACGCTACTGGATCGTCCAGCCTCAATTGGGTGTCTAGGAGGCTGAAAAACTGGCCAAGCTGTTGTCTTCTGACTGCAGCTCTCCTGGCCCTTTGTGGTTGGGGCTGTGGCTGGTCTGGCTGCTGCTCGTCTTCTTCTTCTCTGGCGATAATATAAGCATACATTAATAGTGCAAATGTCACGTTGTCATCATCTTCAACTCCTGCCATCATTAATGGTTTTGGGTTGTAGTGGTTACTCTAGAAGTTCAAGAAACAATGAAGTCCATGGTCAGTCGGCCTGTATATATAACCGTCGGGGTCCAATAGCAGCTCAAATCCTGATCACTCTCGACCCTTATCGTGAAAGACACTGCAACTACAACCATATACTGTCGCAACAGAGCTCATCGGTTTGTGATGAACGTATCGGGAGATATCTGAACGTATCTGCACGTACCCGATCGTGATGATCGTGTCAAATCGATACCCAATCATGGACTCAATTGGGACAATCCTGTCTGAACGTATATGATTGTATCTAAACGGGCGACCCGATCTTGTCACTTGAAATTGACCAATATGACAATTGAGCATATCGCAACCAAGCGCACCAAATCGTACCAGAACGTATCGGCTCGCTTCACCTCGTATCCAAACCTGGCAATTCAGATAAATTCCAAGATCAGCTAGGAATGGCCAATCGTGGGCTTCGTAACGGATCGCACGACAGTGGGAACGCCCCATTAGCGAACAGTAATAGCATAAAAAGGATGCATTTGGAATGCAAAATGCATGAACTTTGGAAATCACATGGTAAGGATATATAGAGCTGGTAAATGCACATATAATATTTATGAGGCTTAATTGGTACCTAAAATTTCATTCAGATATCTCAAAAGAGATATTTTAATTAACAGGCATCACTTACTTGTATGCCTTTTCCGTACCAGGGGGGTGTTTCACAAAGACCAAGATTTACTAAAGTTGGACTTGAACTATGGCAGGCGATTTATGCCTTAAACCAGCAGTAAAATTAAAGGGAAAAACGCTCAGAAAATATTACCTTTACATAACGTTTTTTCTTTCAATAATTCCTTCAATAATAAGGTATCAACAAAGGTGAATGCTGTAGATTTGTAAGGTCCCTTAAGAGACCGATGGTGAGAGCAACCAGTGGCATGAATTGCCTGCTATAGTTCAAGTCCAACTTAAGTTGATCTTAGTCTTTGTGAAACACCCCCCAGGCGTATCTTTACTTGCAACTACATTTCTCTAGGCTTCTTTAGCTACCGGTAGATTATTACTTGGACACTGCTCAAACAGCAAACATGTACCTTCATCCTTACAGTTACAGCTTGGACATCCTTGATGATCATGGAGGAAACCAGCTGAGCAGTTGTTGGTGCAGGTCACAGGTTCACAGATCCTGAATGATGCTATGGCTATGGGTATCTCAGCTATATAAAACAAAAATACATTAAAAACAAAAGTTCATATTTATACAGTCAAGTAAATGACTTATGAGATTGTAGTTAAATGCATAAACCTGCGATGTAGGACCAACACCTGTCCCCAGGAATCTTCATGGTTTTTGTTTTGAAATTGCCACCAAAGTTCGACTTGGAAGACATTTCATACACATATACACCTCAAGCAATGTAATGCACTTTTCTACAATGAAGTATATTTATCTTCAGGCTCGGTGCATCCATTAATTTCATAGCTCATGCAACCTACTAAGGAACAATTACATCTTCATTTCGTTTGAAAATGATCAAGTTTTCTATCAAAAGTAAAATTCAGGATACAACAGATAGTTGGTGAAGTCCCTTGGGAAAATGTAAATGAATCATTGGTAACCTGTCATATCTTAATCTGAAAGTGAGAAATTATGAAAACTATTTTCATCAATGAAATTGAAGAAATAAATCAAAAACTTTCCTTGGCTTAACAAAAATAATTGATCACTCTCAATAATTTATTTGTCCATAGGACTGGACATCAAAAATTTACATTTACATCTTTTTTTGTTACTTACTTGGCTGTTTACACAGGCATACTTGACAATGGGTAACTGGATCTGTGGCATATCCATAAGTGCAAGCCTTCTGACAATTCCTTCTGTTGACATTCGGGCAAGAAGAACCTACAATTTTGAAGAAAAAAAATCAAGATTATACCCACTTGAAAACCTATTTTTCTATTTCCTGCATGCTGCTGTTACACTTCTCAATGTACGGGCAATTGTTCATATATCCAGTTATCTTTTTTTCCTGCTGAATCCTATATATATTTTGATTGCAGAAAATGTAAAATGAAATAGCACAGAGCTCAAAAAATACTCACAAGTCTTTTGCTGCACAAAGTTACCATTCATTTGCGAGGCAACTTTTTTTGAAGCAGTTCACCAAACCATATCTACAACACCATGTAAAACACATTGTTACACTAATCTCCAGAAATATCGGCGTACTGTATAGAATAAAATATTTTGTTCCTGATAAAATATTACTTATGCTATATAATAGTCTAATTTTACCACACATCTCTTATGTAATATTTTGTGGGCAACATCCCAGTGTGTGACTAATAATATTCTTCTGCTGCAAAAGAAAGCTGTACGCATACAGTTTGTACCCAAGCTGGTTACCGTGACCATGCTACCCCACTATTTGTTAAACTGAAATGCTTAAAGGTTGATGATATTAACTTCGTCCAAATTGCCATATTTAAGTTCCGTTTTGATATCAAATTATTACCTACGTCATTATCTTTAATGTTCCAACCTAATACCATGGTTTATTTGTATTCAACAAGGCAGTCACCAAATTTACATGTGGTCAATCCTCACACCACATTAGCCCAGAAATCAATTAGACACAGAGGTCCAGATGTATGGACCGGTAATGATATTTGAAATATCAAATCAACAAACTCCTTTAAAAGAGCACTCGAATGTATTTTCATTTCACAGATGTAAGATATTACCTACATTATAATCTATATATCAGTTCTAATTAAATCGAACATAATATTGTTACTAGGCTTAACAATATCCCTTTTTTTTTTAAAACTTTGTAAATAGTGTAAATTTTATTTGTCATATATTATATATTCAAAAGGTGTTGTAACGATTCAAGCTCTATTTGCTTATGTTTCATCACCTTTGTGTGTTCATTCTTCGAACTGTATAGTAGTTGCAACTTATCTTTGATAAAAAATTGTAATATTCTTTTTCACGTGAGGTCAATTCAAATGGATTGTAAAATTGAAAATGATTTTGTTATATTTTATTCATTTTGCATGTGATGTTAACTTCAATGAATTGTGAATTGTGAACATGCATAAAAATTTTTTAAAAAATACTTAAATAAATAAATATCTCAATTAGTGTACTGCAATGCACAAATGCAACCTCAATGTTTAAAAGATCTGTGGTCAGAACTATGATCTTGTCTCTAAACTGAATGGTGGCAACGGTGGGATATACTGTCAAACTGGTTCAACATTCTTCTGTGACACTTTAATAACACTTTCAGGAAGGTTGCGAGTGGTTGAAACTTGCGAGAGTTTCATACTGCAGAATTGGTGATTGACAATTCGACCAACAATACATTTTTGCAGTTTGCAAATGTAGTAGTAGTAGAAGTAGTATCGGTATTTATTCAAAGAATTCCACATAGCAGGCAATGAGTAAATGGGCTACATAGAGTTTACAAGGTAAAATAATAAAAGACAGAATGACTGACAAATCTATAAATATATCATAGTCATATAATAATATGAAGGAGAGAAAACAGAAAAGGAGAGACAAGAAACAAAGATAAAGTGGCGAAAGTGTGACAGTCCAGAGGAAGCGAGTTTCTTGCCATCAGTAAAGGTGTCCATAACATATTGCGGAAATTCAAAGAAAAATGAAGTGTGATGGACAAAATGTAAAACTAAAAAGTTGCAAACACCCAACCTACTTGTATTCCTGCAGGCACATATTTCACAACCATCACTGCCAGTCGCCCTTCCACGGGGGCAGTGTATTGAACAGTTCTGGAAAGAGACTGGGAGGCAGGAAATCGGCTGTCGACAGCTACACGCCTGGCAGCCATGTCGGTCAGTAGACAGTCCATAAGGACAGGTAGCCAATAGTGGACATTGCTGGACATTGAGGGCTGGACATCCATCTGAAAATAAAAGTACATAAATTCTCATTTCATAGATAGTACCATAAATTTATTTGCATACAAATTTATTTCAAAACGAAGGAACAGCATTGGGAAGACTTGGAGAAGCTGTACATTTATAAAAAGGTGTAATGTAGAAGTTACCAGTATAGAGAACTCACAAACCATAGCTGTTTATTTCAGTTTAAAACAATTATGGCATAACTGAAATATTCTTTGTTTAGGCAGTACAAAATATAATACCAGACTAAAATATGAATAACATACATAATTAATAACCCAACATAAATTACAATACTCACTTTGAGAATACCAGTATCCTTAACAAGTATGTACATGTGTATGCATGTGCTAGATGAGAATATATGCCACCTGGTATTAAACTGAAAATTGATTATTACTGCTTACTAACCAAACACACCTTTTTTTTTTACTCTAAACCTGAAATTTGCCACATGCAAACAGACCGATAATCTGATCCTTCAAAAAAGGAATAATTACGGAATTGTGTTGAACAGTGTTTTTTGGTGACACTATCTAATGGTATGACGAGTCTGTGTTGATTTTTATATCATAGGTAGAGCAGGCTCAGACTATGACTATGGTAATGGGTTGTTAACCTTTTAATACTTTTGTATTTGTTTAGATAGGGAAACATAATGCTATGTTATTACATTATTACTGCTATATACATGCATGTTTTCTTAGTCTAAACATAAACGAGTCAACGCAAAGCGTAGCATCCCCTCATAGGGTACAAATGGTATGATACGTTAGAACAAGTTACCTCCATTGGACTATACTATTATATTACTAGGCAAGGAAGTTGACCACATTTTCTCATATACAATTAGGTGTTTTTGCATATTTAATGAGCTATGACCTTTCACCTTTGACCTCCAAATTTCATTAAAATCCGTCAAACATTAATGAAGTTATCGATTGGAAACCAAATCTGTTACGGACGGATGCACACAAGGAACTATATCCCCTCCAGCTTCGCGAGGGGGGGGGGGAATAATAACAATATTGTTCATAGTGTGGGTAAAAGATTTCTGAAGGTCATATTATTTAAGTTCACCAGAATGTTGGCAGGCACAGATCTCACAGCCGTGATCCGT
>BEXV01000278.1:192475-232058 GCA_003118195.1 Hemicentrotus pulcherrimus | reverse complement strand
TAAGGAATCCGTCGTTTGTAAACAAAATAAGAAGCCATTGTATTTTCAGCTGCATACGCTGCAGTATGTTCGGCGTTTTAAGAGGGGACAAATGCCGTCCATGCTATCATTCCAATGGGGTTTTGATTTTAAAGTGTGGTTTCTTTGATTGCTCATTAACCCCTATCCTGTGTTTTTTCAAAGACAAGAATATAATTATCATAATCAGTTTCATATCCCCGTTTGAATGGTGTTAAATTCCATCACATTTATATACACTAAACTCGTTATAATTTGAGATATAATAACATTACAATTATGTTCATTCTTCATTCTTTATGAGATGTCGTCTGCTTGGGCAGGATTAGTTCATTATGTGACATCGTTAAAACATTGTTACTTTTCTGGCGAATCTCTTGCATATCCCAGATGCTATATGTTTCATTTGTATTTGTATAAATCACCCGATAAGTATTTAACCTAAAACTTGTACGACAGCCATCTGTTAGCTTACCAGTTTTTAGTGATAATTTATTTGCCACTGGCAAACTTTCACAAAATTTGAACAGGCTCTTTATCAAAGTAATATAACACAAACTTTTGCCTTTTGTATACATGGTTGTAGACCTGGAAACACTGTAAGAGTTGAAGCATAATTGCACTTCAAATCATATCTCCTATATTGTAAAGGGAAATATTTACCCAAGGTTAAACCAATGAGAAGAGTTGTTAATTAAATTATTCAAATAGTACAAACCTCTTTGTTGGCACTTGCATACATGACATCCAAGATGGTCTGTGGCATATCCAAGAGGGCAGTAGAGGCCGCAGGTCTCGATTGGAGTACATTCTTGATCTGCATATAAAAATAGACAAGGCAAAGGCTGAATAATCACACTAAAATCAATACATTTATTATGTCTAACATCAGAAATGCAGAGGTCGGACACTACATGAGACGGAGACAGAAAAGCAGCCATTGAATTATAATTGAGTAAATCACCCATCTCCTTTGGCTGATTTCACAGAATCTATGACTCATCAGATTCACTATGATGAAAGCAAGACAAAAAGCTTTAGGATGTCAGTATTTGCTGCTCTTATCAGAAAACAAAATCGGGAAAGTATAATAGATGTGACCAATATTAATAAAACATTTCCTAATCAGATGAGTGGCAGAACAGTAGCCACTGTTTCCTTTAAGCATCCATTTTTAATAGGTTCACATCTTCTGGAGATAGCTGAGTCGTAAAAGCCCTTCAAGGCTTGGCGCTGCATCACTAATTACATTAGGCTTGCTCAGGAAGCCACATGATATCATTACAGCTGCACTGACAGTAAGACGTACCATTTACAGCAATTCGCTTTGGTTGAATTCCAGCAATTATAGCTTTGCACTAACATGTGTGTGAATGGATTTCTATACATCTCTAATTTGCGAACTTCTGTTATTCCCAAATCTGAATTCAGGTCATAATATTTTACATTTGTAATATTTTCTAACAGCTAGTAACAATGTTTCATTTATCCCAGAGTCTGTTCTTTCATGTAAAAACAAACCAAACATGTATTTCAGCTTTCCCAATTTTTTTTTTTTTGTTAATCGATTTAAAAGAATGGGTATAATATTGGATAAGCTGGTAAAACATCTACTTTTTTCAGTTCACCCCGGTATATCAAAAGCAAAAGCTATTAATCCATGATATGATATGTCTTTATTAAAACTTGTTCAATTTCCTGTGTATTTGTAACCTATAATTTATACAGAGCCACTCAGGAAAACAGTTTTAATACTGAGAGAGTTACCCTGTTTAAAGACCCTCTGCACTAGTTTGGTCAGGAAGGATTAACATTAAAAAAAGGGGACCATGGGGGACCAATGGTCACCAAGTAGGCATTGTTTGCCTATAGAGGGCGCAAGTAGCTATAACTAGTGCAGTGGGGCTTTAAATTTAAAAAATGAATAAAAATAAATAAAAAAGAATAATATACTCACCTTCTGACCTGCATCGGCATATCCTGCATCCCATGAAATCAGTCACATACCCCAGGCTGCAGCTGAGACGACATGTCACAGGGTTGATGGGAAGGCAGACAGGAGTGTCTAGAAACTCTCCAATCCCATTGGCTGGTTTGACTAGATGATGGAGCACACAACGAATTGAGATATTTGAGTTAACCCATTTCTTTCTGGAACAGGGTGTTTTGTTTTACGCTTATGGGGATTAGGGAATTTCATTAGTCAATTGGTAAATATCAGTTCAGTTCCTACCCCCCCCCCCCTGGTAACTTAAAGATACTATTGTAGCATAACTAGCCCAGTAATTTAGTAAGACGTAGAGGGCGTTATAGTTAATTGTAAAATATATATGTGTGCATCGTGAGATGTCAGTCAGTCAGCGTTTAGCTGTCATTGGGGCAGGTTTTAGATAGTTGTGATCTGTGAGTCAGCGTTGACCAGTGAGTCAGCATTGACCTTAACGAGTAAAGTTACTTGAACTGCAGCTATACAGTGCAAGTGTTGTTTTTTGAGTTCCTGTCAGACATTCAGTGATTGCGGGAGTGAGTAAAATGAGAGCTAGTCCACGTTATTTCTTACACGATATACTTTTGTGAGAGCCCACTGAGAGATTTAGTTGATGAATGATTGTCGAGAGAGTGGACAGGGTTTTGAGAGAATGCAAGGCAGCACGCTACCCCGGCAGAGCCCGGTTACGCCACACTATATCCCTTTTGCAACCAACATCAAATTCTGTAGAACTTTGCAGGAATTATGAATATGTCATATATGTCCTATCTGTGAAATTTAAATGTTAGCAGTGTCCTAATATTCAAATTATGCTTGGAAACATGTTAACTTGCTAGACTTCACTGTCAGACACTATTGAGTGACTGTCTGGCCTTTTTTTCTTCTTTTGTAATAACATACATAAAATGAGCTGTAAAGGGTACATCAGCATTTGTCTACATCAATAACCCACTCCTTGTAATGGCCAAAATTAAACTGATCAAATCTTTGTGCAGCATAAAACGTACAACCATTCGGTACAATGGTCTGAAAATCAGACTATCACTTACTGGCTCTATAGCTCTTAGCTAAATTAGACAACTAATGGTGGTTATTTTCCCACTCAAAGATATTATCAGGCCCCTTTTTTGGGGGGGAGTTCTAAATTCGAATTACCTTTCAAATACTGTGGGAATTTAACCTTTTCATTTTGTTGGGCCTGCAAATGGGACATAGTACCTTAAAGATAAAATATCAAGTTACAAGAACCAAAAAATAAACATATCACTATTGCCTTATCTGTAATGTACAGAATATTATACAAAATTTATCACTTTCAAGTTTTCAAGAAACAAATTGAATTCATTTTTGAAACCCACTTTACAAAGTGATTTTAAGACTTCAAAATCCATGCACAAAATGATTATTCCACTACCTACCGTAGCTTCAGAATTTCTTCACTTACCATAATGGTTGGCCAATCCAAGGTGTACATTAAAGAGGCAATATAATATAACCTAACAAGATGCCATTTAAAGAAAAACTGATGTCAACAATGTGCTTGGGTAGGATCTCAAAATATGCTTATAATAAAAAAAATTGTTTACTCCTACCAGCAAATGCCTATAAGAAGATTCTATGATTTTCCCCTGTCCACAATCACATTCCAACAATGGCGTCAACCAGTTACATGAACATCACAAGTAAATTTGATGGTATTTGATGATGCTTGATTAATCCAGAGGATGACTAAACAAAGCTTAAAAGAATTGTTCATGATGTCTAAAATGAAGTCTCCATGAATGTCCCTAGCCTTTGCCCATTTCTAAAATGGCGTCTATCAGCTCTTGCGTACGGTAAATGATATGTTAATATTGATGACTCACTTGCTCTCTTGCAATGGCACATCTTACATCCTACTCTATCGGTGGCGTACCCATACGGGCAATCAAAGAAGCAATTGAAGGGTAAAAAGGGACACCACCTACTACAGCGGCACGCCTCGCACTGCAGTGCATTAGTAGCATAACCCTGGGAGCATACTACATCACAGCTTCCATGGATATACGGGCAAGGCCCATCTGCAGGTGCAGAATTGAAAGTTGATTAAAATATGATAAAATCAGTTCATAAGAATAAATTACGTCATTTTCAATGAAGCAAAAGTCTTGACATCATGTCACAAGTGGAAATAAGTGGACGCCATGACGTTAGATTTACATGCATGATTACTAGTCTCACCATCATCATCATCATAATAATGAACAGAATTATCATCATTATCATCATCATTATCATCATCAAATCCCCTTTAGTGAGAACATCATCATAAAAAGAGTAAGAATTTGTCATTATCATCATCCTATTTATAATTGCAATTAAAAAGTGGCAACTGTAATCAATATCATGAAAATGATTTGCATAATGCATTATACATGTATGAATTTGCTTTGATTGCTTTGATTATTTTTTTAATTATTTATATTGATTGTTCTATTGGAGATATAAAACTGAAACTGAAACTGAATAAATTGATTATAATGATTATTAATATACAATAAAATGTTACCAAAATAAAAGTAACAATCTGACTTCATCATTGCACTTACCACCATCATCATCATCAATATCACCTATTTTTTTTTTTTAATGCTGGTTATTTTACCTGACTGCTAATAAAGTATAAATGCTTGTTAGCAGGCAACCAGCAGACTGACGGCTTTAGGTCCTCTCCGATTCATCATTGCAATCATCATCAAAATCATTGTTATCGTCCTTTTCATCATCACAACATACCTTCATTCTCTCTTGCAGGAAGCATGCACTGGTACGAGCATCCATCATAGCAGCACTTGCTGCTTGAGGGGCATTCACCGTCTCTTTTGCATTCATCCTGCCGATTCAGACACACCCCTTCCCTGAACTTTGGGGCGGGGCACTCTCCTGGTGTCTGCACATCTTGGGATATGACAAGGAAAAATCAAAATAGTAGTTTACTCACAGTAACGTTATTTTACAGATATGTTTTTTATAATAATATGCATAGATCTGTAAAGTGCTTTGAGAGGGCCTTTTGTCCTTAAAAGCCCTATATAAGAACTAGCTATTATTATTAGGGAAAATCAAAATAGTAGTTTACTCGCAGCAATATTTTTTTACAGGTATGTTCTAATATATTTGAAATTATTAGGTTCTCAATAAGGTACATCCAACAACTCATTTTTGCCATGTTTCTATTGTAATGAAGATAAATGAAATTATGATTTATTTATTTGTTCCCTATTCCACTGGGCCGTATTCAATTCAATTATTTTGAACAAAATTTAAGCTTTTTACCTAGTATTTGGCTTAGATAAAATACTTAGCCAATTTTGGTATACAATCCAAATTTTTGGCTAATTATTTCAACCTAAATTTAAGACAGCTCCCTATCAGACATAATCCATATCAGACATAATCCAATTATTTGGAAGCCTTGATTGGCAGGCATATGGTTTTCTTAAGCATTATCATAACCTGCGCCCAATTATATTAGCACGCATTTATTGCGACACGTTAATTGCGCATTACTTTTGATTGACCGTGAGATAACACAATGCTTATTAATAAAGCAATAAAATGCGATTTGAATACAAGATAAGTAAACTTCTTAGCCTAGCCATTTACTTGGCAAATTTCTTACTTATTCTAAGTCTTGAATTGAATACCCGCCCTGATCCTTAATTATTTGTAGAATTATCTTGGTTAACTATTTCTTCTCCTCTTTCTTCATCTTCACCATGTATCTCTTTCTATTAATATGTTATTCATTTGTTATATTTCCTGTCTCTTTAGTGGAAATGAATAGTCTAAAACCCAAAGTATCAGTAAACAGTCTATTGGATATTTGTTGCCAAGTTAGTGTAATTTTTTTCTTCTTCCCCTTCCTCTTCCTCTTCCTCTTCCTCTTCCTCTCTCTCTCTCTCTCTCTCTTCTTTATTCTTCTCTTTCTCATGATCAGAGTGATTTTTACCTTCTATAATGGGTTTTAAACACATCTTGAATTCTACAGTTGGGCAGCATTTCTCCATTCCAGGACAATCATTGTCGAAGATACACTCAGCCACAAGAGGGCGCTGTTGATTCCTCAGATCAGAGAACTTTGGGCACTGCCCATCCTTTTCTATATTTGATGAACATAGATGATAACAGGCAATGCATTACCATTTGTTTACTTGATTTTCTATGATCTAGTCATTAAGTATTGATTTAAAATTGGAAAAAAAATTATAATTTACTATGATAAACACCTCTCTATACACAAATAGAAATCGTAAAGGATTGCCCGAATAAAATAAAATTAAATCAAATAGCAATAGCAATGGTACAACCTTGAGGATTATGCACACATACATTTCCTGAGAAGTAATAGTTGTACATAGACATTTTACCAAAGGGCGACATCAAATTTCACACAATGTGCCATCACACCTGGTTTTAATTTTCCATGCTATCAACAGAAAATTAAAATCTAATGTTGAAAATTATAAAAATAATGATTATAATCATATCAATAATAGTGGGTTCTTGTATAGCGTTAATGCCTGTCAGACTTGACACTCCTGATGGTCCATAATTATTAAGCTGGCTTTAATTGTACATCACCAAAGTGAACACAGAACTGCTGGTATTGTATACATTCATCATTGGAAAGTTGAAAATCTCGTGTTTCAGAGCATACAGTCAAGAATCAAATTATTCATTCCCTTTGCCAAGTTTTTAATTTCTAACTATGTGAAAAATACATTTGTGCTAATTAATGTTTTGTGCCAATTAAATGTTTTCTCTAAAAATATTCAAATAAGGCCCTAATTCAACTAGTTCACCTTTATTCTTGAGTTACAACATGAAACAAACAAAATTTACCAGGGTTATAAATAAATTGTTACCATGTAGGTACACATGGTAACAAATAGACCGGTTTGCTAACATGTTCAAATTGTATGCATACTTTTGAAACTAAGCATGGTCTTGACAACGTGAGAGCTTGCCCAAGACTTGCCCGATATCTCAATAATTAATGTATGCAGACTTGATTCTGAGTATTGCAGTTCATTCATTGATAACAGGTATAGGGGATAACTCGCCACTAGGTCCGAACATCCATTAATTTGGATATGTTACTAAATGGGTCTATTGCATAATGGCAACTTATTGGAGATTTTGAGGTAATGGTATCAAATTATAGTGAAACACTTGGCAATTCAAAGGTCAGGAAAAACAGGGTATTAAGGCATCCATCTACACATCATTACACAATTGGAATTTTTACGGTCTCAAGGCTTATTTTCAAAACAGATTCAAAATTATAATGCAGAATACCATATATAAACATGTTACACAAAACATCACAAATGTGGAAATTGAATTATACAATGAAAAGTAATAAAATTATGAAATTAATTTACAAAATGATCATTAAACAAAGTGAATCATATATTATCATGCAACATGAAGATACAAATGTTACCATCTGACAGTTATGGGCCATTTCAAAACATGATATACAATGAAAATAAATAATTTACCATCATGCAATGCGATTTCATTTACAAAAGTTATATACACGTTATATAAAATAATTAATTCTAAGATCTACATTAAGAGGAAACATATATCAATGAAATGAGTATGTTAACCCTTTACCTCCAGGAACCTGGTGGCGCCTGTATTAAAGCCCATGGGGATGATAGAACTCAGTAGACAATGAGTTAATAATGAAAGTATACTACTTCATTCCGCACCCAACCCCCCACCACTTACTGAACTTGCCTGTCCTATCACTCCCCACTAGGTTCTCCAAGATGCTGCAGAGGTGCCCAGTGACATTGGACAGTGGCCGTTGGTTGATCAGGACAATCGGGGGCTTGCAGGACATGCCGCAGCCTCTGGACATGCAGCACTTTTCGTAGGTGGGGCAGTCTCGATCTGAGTAGCATTCCATGATGCAGGCCTGGCCGATGGGAAGTTTGCTTACAAAGCTGGGAGGACATTGTCCAGGGTGATCTGACAAACAATGATTCAAAGGTGAATCTGGGTCTGTCGTATTATCAAGCAATCTGCTTACATTGACAGTCCTTCTTCCGCAAATAATTGTATAATGTTTTATAATATTTGAGGAAATTTAGTATATATGACAATTTATCATTTCGTTTTTGAAAATAACAGTTTATATATATATTCATATGTATTTGCTTATTAATGATTTGTTGTCATAAATACTTATTGGACTTTATATTAATATTGTTATCAAAAACTGTGTACTTACATGAATGCAGAAGAAAATCAAATCAAATCAAAAATCAAATCAAATATCCAAGTCACTGAGATTGGAACAAAAATGGCAAAATCGTTCTTGGACAAGAACAAATATATGGTTACTGATGAGCAGAACTGATGAACCGTCCCCAAATAGTCCCTGAATGATCTGTATCCAATCCTAAACAAAGCCCAGACACATAATGGAAGATCTTTCAAGAATTTTATAAAATCTCTGACTACGACAATTTCAAGAACCAACTTAAAGCAAATATAGAAGGAAGACTAACAACAACAATAACAGACAGGTATAAAATGACAAATACACTTAAAACACCCGAAATGGCCCACACTTTGCCCATTTCAGTTTTGTTTGGGGTTGGTTTTTTAGTGTGATTGCGGTATAATTACAGTGGTCAACAATCAGATTTGTTTAATCATTTATCATGATAATTGGTAGGAATTCTTGAAAATTGTTTTTAAGTTACCAATTGTGATAGTGTTAACACAAGATAAGCTGGTGCCGTCATGGCAACACTTCCTGCTTCCAGAACAATCCGCATCATGGGCACATAGATCCAAACCACTGGATTGTGGATACGCCCCTTGGAGTGGACACTGCCCCTGTTTACCTGTAAATATGCAATAAATCATCCATTCATTTTACATCAGCCTCCTTCCCTCAATGAGGTACGCATCCTCAATTACATGTGCCATCTTCAAAAACGTTGAACAGTCCCACCTGTTGCAGAAAACCTTCGCAAAGACACATTTTATTTCAACCCACTACATTTTCATACTCCAATTACATAGTTTATGTATGTCCAACATCCCTGCTAAAATTTTAAGGCTGGTCTGAGTCTCCTTCTTTTTCCCGGTATTCAACGTATGTTATCATTAATGTAACTTCTGCTTTTGTTCATTTTACATTTTTATTTTGTTATGCGCAGTTGGGTATATCTGCAGGTCAAGAATTTGTGAAGAAACTTTTTCTGTTTTCATTCATAGTAATGTAGCAGTTAAAGTATTTACTCTTTACTTTGTGCATGTCTCTGATTGTCTTACATTTTGCTTCCAGTACTTTATGATGAAGATCTCTTTTCCTTTACATTTCATTTCATGACTTTGATTCCCTTCTCCACCATCACAACACTCTCATTTGCCTGGTTTTTTCAATTTCATTTCCATTCCATTTCCACTTCATACGGTTCCATTGTTGACTTCTCATTTTATAACGCTTCATGGTCACCCTTACATACTGTCTGTTGGTTCTCTCTCCTCTTTGGGTTCTTCTATATGATGTTGTACTTTTCCAATTTGATGTCTCTGATTGATTTTTTAAATTATGTCACCTAAGTTCGGATCCGATTTCATCAAGATATCATTCATTTTTGTCTTTTTCAATTAGAATTCAGCTGTTTTTATAAGGAGAGCAACAGTTTTATAGGTTAAAGAAGCAGGAGTGCACTAATCTGAGAATATGAGAAGGAGAAAAGATTGCTACCTTGACTGCAGTCGATATGAGGGCAGCACTGTCCTTGGATAGCCACTAGGAAACATCCAGGAGGAGGAATGACAAATGGACAACGTTCCCTGATCTTGAGGACAACTCCGTTATCACATTGTGCAATGGTGCAAGCATCGTACCTCCAAACCTCATCTTGGAGATAAAATTTCTCAGATAGTGGGCTGTCCCGACATGGTTTGGCTGGGAAGAAAAATAATTCAACAGTATAATTAAACAATTTAATCACAACCTGTTGCTACACTGGACCAAGGATCATATGTCCTTTTTTCCTGATGGAGACATAACTCAGATATGGAGTTGTCCTGACATGATTTGGCTGGAACCAATTTAAAGGTTAATTGGTGAATTTGTATTAACTTGTTTACTAATGATTTTATTTAATTTGAGAACAGGAACCGACAGGTTCTTGTAGGAAATGGGCTACTTTTACAATGATTACCCTATTGTCACAGTGGGCTAAAAAAACAAACATTGTACAGTACCCCTAATACTCAACATGAATTGGTTGGAGAAAAAAATTGAATATATTTCATGCCCAATTTCAGAATAAAACAGATGCAATGTATCATAAGAATTTGACATTTGGATGTTCATTTTAATAATGTTTTTGTTAAAGTTGGTGGCCCAGAAGAGGTGAACTTTAAAATGCGTTTTCCTATTACAAGCGAATATCTTTTCTAATGTAAACATGTCAACATAAAAAAATCAACCTGATATGTACACAAAAAAAGTTACGTTAGAATTAATAAATCATTATTAAAATTGAAACTGAAATTCATCTACCTCCAGTCGGCATGCATACAATTTCCCTACAGCACTGGCCTGCCTTGGGGTTGGTGTAACGACAATGGGGCTTGGGGGTGGGGCAGATTTTCAGGGTGCACCTATGGTGTCCATTGAGGCAAAGACAGAAGGTGCAGTCATCTTCTTGCCACACCTCCCCTTGTAGATGCTCCATACTGCCAGACATGCAACTATGAACTGAGTTTGATAACAGACCAATGATTATCATTCAATAAATACAACACATTCTTGAATGGAACAGTTAATTGAATATAAACAACTAATCATAGACATTCACTCTAGCAGTCAAACGACTGAATAGCTGACATGAAATTAAAGGTATAAACCAGTTTTGGAAACGCCCTCCTCTCAAAAAATGAAATGGAAGGGCTTATTACCAATCATGTGAAAGAATATGTTTTAACTAATACGTGATGATACAATTAGTTGCCAGGAAACCGCCTACTAATTGATATATTTGGAAAATTATCATATCGATCCGGCCTGGATAGATATCGCCAATGCACTTCAACTTTGAACATTTGGGCATATATTTCTGCTTTTTTGCAAATTCAGGTTGAAGTATTGCCATCTTAACCTCTTTAGGCAATATCTAAACAATATTGGATATTTTGCACCCAAAACCCTTGAACTGCAATTTTACCTCTTCCAGTCTATATCTTTAACAAATTATATCATACATTGAAAAGAAAAAAAATCAAAAGCATTATGAATAAATGTAAACAATTATTCATTAAAATATGAATAGTTTGATTGATGAGAGCAAGTTAGAAACTGGTAGTTTATACCCTATTAGAAAATATCTCTTTAATCACAATAACATGGACTATGCATTGTTAACTTTTTCAATACATCATTGAAACTTAAAAACGTTGACATATCATAAACATGCATTTGATGGTTTAATTATTAATAATTCATATCAATTAACTAATAATTCATATTACTTAATTAATCATTAAAGAAAGATAATCTCCATGAAACTGAATAATTGCTTACAGTATCTTTTGTTCTATCATCCATTTGAATTGAATGTTATCCAAGCCAATCCACCTTCACATTCAAACATATCTTTTGTTTTCCCTCTCTATTCAACTTTTACCTTAAATTTTATAGACTTCATAGATCAGTCTGTACTTCATGTTATAAAATATATATCCTGGTACCTTTCCAGTGGAGACAGATGTCTCTTTATTTTTCAATCTTTTAGGAGGGAGGATAAATCTGAATCTGAATCTGGATTGAGATTGATATCAATACCTTCATGGCAAATAACCTGGGGGCGGCACAGCCCCTCTTCCAGTACAGCCCTGCACCTTTGGCCTTCCTACTTTTTTCAACTGTCACCTTCTGTTAAATGAACTACATGGATCAATATTCTGATTACTTTGTTTTATACTATACATGTATGCATCCTTGTATTTTTCCAGTGGGAGACACATATCTCTGTATTTCTAGTCCTTTAGGGGGAACAATATCTGGATTAATATTTATACCAATACCTCCATGGCACACAACCTGGGGGCAGCAGAGCCCTTCTTCCGGTACAGCCCTGCACCCCTGTCCTAGAGCCAGGAAGGGGCAGGATATAGTAACACAGACCACCTTCTGGGATGAGTTACAGGTGCATGAGGTGCATGGGTCACTAAACCAGACTTCCCCTACTGTTCTGGAAGTGCCCTCATGATGGCAAGTTGGTCTTACAACGGAAGAATCTAGGGGAAGAACAGATGGATGAAACATATAAAGATTCAAGATTTGTTTTCCATTGGTATCATATTATATTAACATTAATATTATATCACATTCATATACAAAGCAGAACGAATGAAGAAATAATAGGTAGAGAAATGGATGTCTAAATTGATTGGTGGACTTGATGAAATCATGAAACTGATTACAATAAACACATTTTTTTTTTAAAAGTCTGAATAACCATTGCATATCTTGCAGAAATTCCATCAAGTCAAACAAAAACTCTGTTCTGTGTGTATCTATTAAAAAAACAATACATTTGAATTGTTCATCTTAACCTTTTTCTTTCTTTCATTATGATTGTGACTGGATATTGCCATGCCGTTTGTTTGGTAAGCTACCATTTAATGACTCTTTTGATAAAGGTTTATGTTCAGAGAAAGATGTCGATGATGCTAAAACATGTCAAAATACACCAATTTTCAATAGTATCAATTATAAAGAATTTTTTAGTGAACTGAAAATTCTCAGTACAGCACACTTGAATATATGTTTGCTGTCAAAAAATATCGATGAAATACGACTTATTTTAAATGAGGCTAAAATCAATGTTTGACCTTATGTGAAACGCCCCTGGATGAGTCTGTGTCAAACGAGGAAATTTTGGTAGAAAGATATAGAATAGTGAGAAACGATAAAAACAGAAACGGTGGGGGTGGTTATCTATGTTTGTGATTGGATCGATTGTGATATTTATCAGAGTGTCATGAACAGGACTTGAACCTCTCCTGTATTTAATTAAAATTAAATATACAAAAAAAATTAAATATACAAAAAAGTTTTATTTCTTTTCCTTCATTTCTAAGCGCATAGGGACTTTCTTTGTGTGAGTGATATGCGCTATACAAATAATGTTCATTATTATTATTATTATTATTTCATCGTGCTGCTACGGACCACCTGATGCCAACATCAGAGTCTTTGATAAGTTGGAAACTATTTTGCAGACTGTTGAGGCTAAAGTATGTAACTATATACTAATTGGTGACTTTGTGATCTTTTACAAAGAAACCCATTAAATAATCCAAAAGCATTGCAGAGACTCGGAGACAACCATTGTTTAACACAATGTGTAACCACAGGTTTAGAAGATTGTCTGAGACACTTATAGACCGTGTTTTTATCAAATGCTGAAAATGTGAAAGAATATTATTTGTCTGCAGTACGTTTGTATAGCAGGTAAATGTTGTTTGTATCATTAATGAATGCATACTTATGTTAGATTCGGGGCCATTGCCCCGGTGAAATGTAAATTGGAAAGGCAGCTCATATAGGTGTGCGAGCTTCCGTGTGGCATCAATTAGTGTGTAATTGAATCATTCTAGCTTGAACTTTTAACGAAACAACTTTTATTTACAATGAAAATGCGATGTTTTATGTTTTGTCCTGATATGGGTCTTAAGGTTTTCCAGAGTTTTTTATTCTCGTTGAGTTTTACCTCCGTTTTTATTTATCCTGGACCATGTTCAGTCCAGTTTGCCTGAAGGAAACAAGAACAAATGTTTCTTAAACATTCATACTGAATAAACGGCCGGCTCCTAGTAGTCGTTGTCAGGCTATCCCACAAAAATTGAAGTGCATTATTGCGTTGTTTTTATTGGGAGTCAAGAGGGATGACAAACAAAATAATATGTGAGGTTATAAGACAGAATTTACTGTCGTATCTATCAGTTTATTAAAGTGATCACGATATGGTAATTTTTTCATGGGGAAAGAGAAAAACAACATCATTTGGAAACCATTGCTATATTTCTTCTCGTAATAAAAAGAAAATTGACCTTGAGTCCCTTGCTCAAGACTTACCTAGCATGGCTTTGAACGATGTACTATACAAATATTCAACTGAGGAAGCATACAAAATATGGATTAAACAGTTTAGTTATATCGGATATGCATGCCCCTGTTTTATAGCAATCATTTTCAGAATGTTATTATGTTTGTGACGATGTACATTTGCTATTATTGTATTATGTATTTCTTCTTGTATCATGTACATGTACAATGACTGTAAAACAAGTGAAGAAGGGATTTCCTGAAAGAGACAATAAATTTCAATTCAATTCAATAGAAGGAAAAGGGTTCGTCACAAGAAGTCACCTTGGATGACAAGTGAAATACTGTCATTAATTCAAGATAGAAATAAAGCCTAAAAGAAGGCCAACTGGTTTAAAATACTAGCTGATTGGTCAATTTATAAGAAATTACATGATAAAGTTACTTGTTTTATGAGAAACGCTAAGCCCAATACATTATGGACAGTGGTTGGAAATGNGAGAAAAAGTCAAGTCCCATAGACAATACACGCAAAATGTGAAAAATTGACATGCCTCCTTTAATCGCAAAAATACGCCATGATACCTTTGTCAAACTGGAAAATTATGAACACTGCAATTGTAGAAAATTATCTCAGCTAGAACATATCAAAATTGGAAAGAAAAACAATCAATGTTCACAGAGATACAATCAGGTTTCCAAAAATATGCAAACGTCATAATATGCAAATTGAAATTTTGAGTTTGGAGGCCATTATGATGACATTATGAGTAAATTGAGGGTCAAATGAGACATGAAATCATATCTCCATTTCATAATCTATACACATATGAAAAAATATTGGGAGTACCTATCTTTTCTGAAGAGTTATAATGAATTTCGTATAAGCATGTTTTTACCCATGTATTGTGGATAAAGATAACGCAGATCCGCGCGCGCTGTCAACTTTGACAGACGCTCATTGTGTTGTTAAAAGTTGAAAAAATTATAGAAATGCTTGGAAGAATGAAACAAATATGTTGACAGAAAAAAATCGGCGATTCTTTGTTGCAAAATGCCATAACGCGCGAAAACGCGCGCACATGTGCGTGTGCACGATTTTTTAACGAAATGCTTAAAAGGGCCTGAAACGTATGCAAACAAATTTTGGGATGATTTAGAGCATTTTATATTTTTGCGCGCGCGTAAACACGCACTCACACGCACGCGCGCATTTGCGCACTTTTATTGACCTGATATTGACCAGACGGATATTGATCTTAATCATGGTAAATATGAATGAAAAATTTCCTTCCGTTATGAAGATATGATCATAAGTTGATTTTTACAAAATGGCGCCTGGATGACGTCATGATAATTTTGAGTCTTTAAAAAGTCATGCAATTCTAAGTTAGACTAAGATCTATCATCATTGAAAGTTTCATGACAATGGTTTCAATCTTTCTTGAGATATCCTGCGAACGAATTCGAGGAAGAATAATAATAATAATATCAATAATAATAAAAATCTTGACGAAACCAATAGGTGATACGTAGACTTCGTTACGTATCACCTAATAAAGCCCAAAAGAAGGCCAATTGGTTTAAATTACAAGCTGATTGGTCAATTTATAAGAAATTACATGATAAAGTTACTTGTTTTATGAGAAACGCTAAGCCCAATACATTATGGACAGTGGTTGGAAATGCTGCAATAATGTGGAAAGTTCTGAGAGAATTGATACTAAGTAGTAAAAAAAAGTTACAACAACACCAACAACAAAAATTGTGGGGTGGAATACATTGGAAACAGCTCCATTGCTAATATAATGAATGTGTATTTTTCCTCACTGGCAACAATTCATGATCAAGAACATAAAATTCAAAGATAATCCAGGACAATGGATGGATGAATGGATCTAAAGTAAACACTTTTTTCAATTTCGTTCCAGATATAGTTTGGTTTTCAACCACGCTTTTCAGCAGAGTTAGCTCTATTGAATTTGTTTTCAAAAAAGCAAATCGACACAGTGTCAAATTCTTTTACAAGAGCTGAAGATTTATGGTTTCAGTATTTAAATGAATCTTTACGTTGGTTTCAAGATTATTTTACTTTGAGAAAACATATTAGTTTTATAAATGGTAACAGGTCAGAAGCAAGCTAAGTATTTTATGGCGGTCCACAGGGAAGTATATAGGGTCCATTGTTTTTCATATTATACATGAATGATTTTACAGTTGTTGTCTAGTATTGTACTGTATCAATGTTTGCTTATGACACATGTTTATTATGTTTATTGTGTGAATGTTTTTAATAGACTTGCTGAAAAACAGCCTTATGGCTGATAGCAGGTGTTTTAACAACTACTCCAACATTCAGCTCACATCTATTTTTGAAAAACCATGACTGGCTTTAAAAGCCCCTAATGCCTCGCGTTGGCGGATGCATTCAAGAGTCTCTTCGCATCAAGGTGTTTGACAAAACTATCAACTTCAATTCTTTTGAACATTTAGATATTCTTGTAACTTCACATAACCAGGTTCCAACAGCCTTATTGTCATCTATCGTCCTCAAGGCACAGCCACAGGAGACTCCACAGAGCTGATCTTTCTCCTTAAGTTTTCCATCTTCATGGAATGATTCATATCATCTCCTCAGCAGTTTTTAATAGTTGGTGACTTTAATGAGCATGTTAACTCTGTCACTGATATCAACTCTAGGAATATCTTGTCTGTGCCATCAGCATTCAACCTGCAACAGCATGTATTGTTATCAACGCACAGAGCTGGCCATACACTTGACCTCATCATCACCATAGCCTCAGACAGTTTCGTCACTTATCTAAGCTCAACATCTTATCTCCCATCGGATCATGTTGCTATCTCCTGCAGCTTGGACATTCAAAAGCCTCCTCCTTTATTACCAGCCTACATTTACTGAACTGATCTCTGAAAAGTCACTAACATGTGAATTTGACCCTACTCCAACTTCATTTATAAAAAAAATATCTAGTAGAATTAGTACCATTCATGACACAGGTCATTATAAATGATTCATTTATGACTGGTCCTTTCCCAGAAAGTTTCTGGCATGCAAATGTTGTACCTAGACTGACAGGTTCAGCTACTGATGCTGAACATCTGAAAAGTTATCGTCTGATTGCCAACTTGAGATTTTTTTGGCAATTAAACTCTTAGAAAGAATAGCGTCATTTCAGCTTCATCAGTACAGAACACATTCAGTTTATATGCAAAGTCATTATCTGGTTACTGCTCGTTTCACAGTGTTGAAACTGCTCTTTTGTGAGTAACGAATGACATCCTTTTATCTCTCGACAAAGGAGAAAAACTCATCCTTTTGCTGCTAGACTATTCATGCACGTTTGATACAATTAAGCATGACATCTTGCTGCAACCTTTGAGACTTTGTTTTGGTATAAACGGGAAAGCACTTGCTTGGATAGAGTCCTATCTAACTCTGCGCACTCACACTGTAATGATTGGAAATGAATGGTCATCCACAGAAATCATCTCTCAAGGGGTCCCATAAGGGTCTGTATTAGGCCCAATCTTATTTACTCTCTTTACATCTCCATTAGAAGACATTATTGACACCCACAAGATTCAGAAGATGTTCTATGCAGATGTTAATGTCACTGCACAAATATCAGAATGTGTATAATTAATCAAAGAGTGATCTCAAGTAAATGGTTTAAAGCTGAGTTTCTTCATCTTTCTTCGAACCATTGATCAAACAACCTCATACCAACATTGAACATAAATGGCACTCTAGTTCATGCAACTAAATCATGCAGAAATTTAGGTGTTAATTTTTATGAAAAGTTCACACTTGAAAATTTTGTCTCACAAAAATGTCGATCAACATCATTTGGATTACACAAAATGGGTAAAATTCGAAGTTTCTAAGACGGATCAAGCACTGAACAATTAATTTGTGCTTTTGTTATGTGCTATTTTGAATTCTATTTAGTCTGCTTTCTGGTCTCCCTTCTTCTCAAATTCATGGGCTTATAACTCCTTCAAAATTCTGCAGTACTACTTGTTACACGCACAAAGAAAAAAGAATCAATAACTCCAGTCTTAAGAGATCTACATTGGTTACCCATCAAGTCTTGTTTCTTAAAGTGCAAAGAGACATGCAATATTGCTTTTGAGTTATGTGCTATATAAAAATGTTTCATTATTGTTATTATCATTAATCATGGTTAATCAAATAAATAAAAACAGACAGTTGAATAGATAGATGGATAGGTAGTTGGAATGATTACCCTCACAATGACAGCTAACATCGGATCAGATTGCATGAAGAAATGTTGGATATAGAAATGGATGTCTAAATTGATTGATGAACAGAGAGGTGAATAGATGAAGAAATGGAAGAAAAAATAAATGGAATGATTACCCTCAGACTGACAAGTAATATCCTGACAGAAGGCATGGACACCGGTCTCATTATGAATGCATCCCTCATTAGCTGATAATGGGCAGGTAACCAAGCGGCAACTGATCACTCCGTCATTGCAACTGCACTCCTGCTGCATGGACTGGTACCATTTCTCTCCATTAAGACGTGCGATGCCTTCATGCATACAGCTGTCAACTACAGGGGAAAAGTAAGACCCATTCATTTTTATTAATGATGATAATGATAATAATAATGATAGCTACATTTATATTACTCACATAACCATCTCAGGAGATGTTCAAGGTGCATACAGAATACTATCATTACCCTGGTTTGGATTTGTGGCGTAAGGGTCATATTAAATTCCTTGGCAACATCACTCAACAACCAATCAAATCAAGTCTACCATGGAAGTCAATATTAATGGCAAAACTATCATCAAAGCTAAGTTTTAAGCAACGGGACCCAAGTACCCATTTACTATACCTGCTTTATGCTCTTTATTATCAATGATATTCTGGTACACTAATATCTCTAATATGTATTGGTATCACCGTAAACACCTCTTCTAATTATATCGAAATAGCTTAAGGTTTTAGTTTATCCTCAAATACATAGTCCATATGATTAAACTTTCCCCCTCTTTAAACACCACATACACTAAGCATGGCTTCTTTCAAAGTAAGTGGAACATTGTGGTCTAAAATTTTGAATTTAAAGTAATTACTTGGTTGACAGAATTTTTCTGGGCAGCATCTATTGGGCAGGAGCTGGAAGATGCAGCCCTCTTCTTTGGTCATCATGCACTGGTAGGAGGTGCAGATCTCCACCCCATGTTCACATTGTCATGTTTCACAGTCATCAGGGTACCAGTAGCTTCCATGAGAGTGGGAGTGACTCTGATGAAAACAGCTCCTCTCTGTGAGGTATAAAGTCCGGTAATCAAGTCAATACTCACTTAAGGTATACATGTATCATTTTACTCAAAATTAGAATAAAAATGTGGCCAACTTTGGTTTTCAGTTGAATTTCAGGCTAGGCATTTTCGCCTCATTCTTTAAATTTGTCTAGTAGACATACATCAGTTATTTGAAAACCCTGACTAGCAATTCCTATTAGTTACATCACGCAACCTGTGCACAAGCAAAGTGAGTATGCATGTTTAATGTGATGTACTTAAGGCACATAATTTTGGATTGGCATTATGACTTCACAATAGCTTGGACCTGACCAAATAAGAAGAAAAAAAAATCTGAACGGTAATATTTGTTAAGTTTTCTTTACTCTTGGTGGGACAGCAAATAACCACAAACATGCCCGGAAAATGATCTTCTCCCACCCCTTTCCTCCCTCCCAACGTCTTTAACAGGTTTGCATTCCTCTGAAGCTTACCAGTCGTGTGAGGACAAACAACAGTTCCACAGCAGTCACCCTCATATGGGTCCAACAGGTTGCAGCCTGGAGGGGGTTGCATACATTCCTTAGACTTGCATACGACAACAGATTTCTGACAGGCACACTGGGTGCACTCATCTCTGTACCATATGTCCCCTTCAGGCCTGCGTGTCCCGTAGTTGTCTACGCAGCGTTGGTTTGGTACTAGTGCAATCAACAATGAAATGAGGAATATTAGAATTCACATATTGTGGTAACCCACCGAATACATAAACCAGATAGGGACCACATAAATCCTGTATTTAGCTTTCGTGTTCAAAGAGAGTATTAATGTCTTGACCTTTTTGTGAATTTTGAAAAGAATTTATGAGATTTTTAATTTCTGTCATTCCAACAACCAAAAATCTCCTTCAACCTATTGATTATAAGTCGCTGCCCGGCAGGTTCAAATCCGATGGCTCCAAGATTTTTTCTGATTTGTTTTCAATTACAGATCTATCAATAGTTCTTATTTACTTGGTGTAAGCCACAAATATGTTTAAACAAAAGATCCAGCTATAGTTCCTGTATTTTGCTTTGGAAAACAAAGTGGTAATCTAAAGGGCGAAGAGAGGGCAGATTTCTAGTGAAGATGAGGAATAAGAAGGAATAAGATGAAGAAATATCCCCTGAAAGGATTGCTCTTCTTTTGCACCAGTTCCTATACATACATGTATAAGTATGCTACGTGATTAACCTTTACCCATTGCTTCCAAACAACTTTCTTTCACAATGCACTTGAATGAAATAAACTCAATATTATCTGTAAATTCTAGGCACACAGTCTCACCAACTTGCTGAAAATAAGGCTGTATACATGTTGATGAGCAGCCAACCGAGCAGCATTTCAAGGAGTCTTCACAATCAGCATCATTGTGGCACTGGAACATGCACTCTCCTTGGTCACTGCTGTTAGAGGGGGCCGGCGGACATGTCCCTGGTTTATCTGCATTATCATATCGAACACTTTACATGAAAGGCACTTTTTAATGGTGGAGGATGTCCGAATTGCTCTGCATGAATTTCCTATTCTATCACTGGACACAAACCCAATCCTTAGTTTACCTAACCTATAAACCAATTGCAACCCTCTACCTCTGTAAAAAAAAAAAAAAACTGTAGTAATCGTCACTGAAGTAAATGTTGGATCATCAAAAATTGGACAGTATAGGACACCACCAGCCCACATGACTGACAATGTCGGTCTAGTGAAACTCGAACAAGCTGATGGAAGACTCACATATTTGTCTTATGGACACCAAGATAACTTTTCAAAATACTGCAAGACTGAGATTGCTGATATTTTGGACAGTTAGTCTTAAATTCGTCTCAGGAGCTGTACCTGATTTAAGGTAGCAGTGCTACCGGTATTAACTTTATATTTCTTAATGTAAAAGTATCACAAATTCCTCTGAATCATATCTATCTACAAAAAAAAATTCCTTTAATCCCTATGGAGCCACTAAGTTCTCAAATAAATGTCAAAATGTTCATGCGACAGGTTTTTTAATTTTACTAATATTGCTGATATTGTAGTTCTAAAATTAGTCCAAGACATCTAACTCGAAAAAGTTGAATGTCAAGGTTACAAGGTTTTCTTCGAACAAAGTTTTCATTTGCAATGTCAACAGTAAGCAATTAATACAGCTTACTGTAATTCAAGTATTAAAGCCCTGTGAAAGATGCATCACGTTTTAAACCCATTGCCTATACAGGAACCAGATGATCGATGTATTAAGTCTTTGGGGAAAAGGGTATTCAGTTATCAAAGCGTTAACATCTCAACCTTACCCTTTGGACAATAGATTGATGGGCAAATAACACTTGTATCCGACTCTATCTCATTGCAACTTTCTCTTGGGTGGAAACAGACAGCCCTCGTACAGAACGAAGCACCTCCCGCAACGACACACTTTCCCCAGTCCAGGTAAAACCTATTCCTGTATTGTGGCCCAGGAAGCGATGTTGCTTGAGGAAGTGCATAATTTATGACAGGCCTCTCTACGGATAAAGCTAGAGAGAAAATTAAACGTGATATTCTGCGAACAAATTAAAACCTTTAAATTCTGCTGTGCATGCATAAGCCCTGGTATTAGATATACAGTATGAGTCAATAAAATGGAACCCTTTATTGAAGCCTCAATATCTTAAAAGCCAGTTAAACTTGCTGCAATATATTATCATAGTTGATAATGCCTTCTTTTATTTGATGGTTGCTCATCAAAATTCTTATCTCAGATAAATGAGCACTTACCAGTATGACAAGATGATATATGTTTCTCCACTTCTGCACTCGAAAAGAACAAACTGAAATAATGTCTGTTCCGCGCCAAAAAATATTGGAATGTAGGAGATGCTACACATTGCTATAGTAAACTAATTTCCAGTGATGTTGATGATATTCTACCTGTCAATTTTCGGTGGTTTTGTGGTGCCTGGTCACAAATGGTTTTGAGTCACATTAGGGTGTAAACTGCTAAACAAATTTCTTGAAGTACATGTACACTGTATGTGGAACAGAAGCCTGGGTTGTTCTCAAAGTTACAAGAACTAACTTGCTACGAACATAAAACCTTAAGGTTTTGTAATGTTACAGGGCGTGACTCACCACCATCACGACAGACTCGTAGCGGACAGCATGCATTCCTGATGAGAATCAGCTGGCAACCAGACATGGGTTGCAGGGTGGGACACTGGACCTTAGAGCAGTGTACCACACCCCTTTGGCAGATACATATTGTACAGGGATCCTGGTACCAGCTGTCTCCCTGGGCGTGGCTACCTCCAGCCTCATTGCATGAAGCAGCATCGTCTGCATGAAAGTGAAGTGTATTTAAACTTGAACACACAAAGAATTAGCTCTGCAAAATACATACATGATATAAGTTTAGCAGGAATCTATCAATCGGTTCTTGAGATAACACGATCATGAGAACTGTACGGACGGATGGTCGGACGTACAACCCAAAAACATAATTCCTCCAGCTACTTCGTAACAGAGGCATAAAAATCCTGGAGAATACAATTTGAACAAACAATAATCAATGAAGATCGAAGCAAACATTTTATCAAAATCTTTTCTGATTTCTTTTTGCTGATACAAGTTCATAACTTGAGTGGACTGGTGAAAGAACCAGTGAAAGAACTTGGGGATCGGATGGAAAAACGTGTTTGATACCCCACTTATTTCTGGTTTAATGCTCCCCTCACCTCATCCGGCATTAGGCAAGTTTCTAAAGATTATCTTAAGATTTACATCATTTTCAACCCATCAACATTCCAAATAACCTCATGACTAGACCCCCACTCATAGTCATACACGGTAGGGGGCTGAATTTGGAAATTGCTTTATTTATTTGGTAAAGGATTACCTCTTATTTAGGCAGCAAGGTGGTCTCACCATAACTTTCACACTCTTTTGCATGCCAGATATTTTTTATTTCATTTTTAGTTTAGTAAAGTACCAAAATGTTAAACACTGACAGAACCTGGTGTCTTTTTTTCAATGTATGGCAATGACAAATTTTTTTTTCAACTGATTATAAAAATAAATGAATAAACAAACTTACCTTCAGTTACGTCGCATGTAACATCTGGGCAGCACTGGCCTTCGGTGTAGGTCGCCCGACATCCGACCCCTATGTCAGGACACATGGGTAGTGACATACAGACAGACAGACCGTCCTGACACACACATGACGTACAGACGTCCTGTGACCAGGTCTCCCCACCGTAATACAATACTCCACCAACATTACAGTTTTTCAGTGGATCTATTTTTAATAATAATAGCAATATCAATAATAATTATAATAATAATAGTAACAAATATTATGATGATGATGACTACGATGTTGACGATAATCATAATGATAATAATAATAATTATTTTAATAACGATAATAATGATAATAATATTAGTAATAATAATAAATATTTAAAGACAGCTCCCGAACGACGCCCCCACACACTTGTAACAAAATATTGCCTGGGGATCTTACCATAATATTGTTCAGTAGATCCTAAGAGAACCCGTAACAAAACAAACAGTCGTATAACTACAAACCAATGTGATCTTACATTATATATAACAAGGGGCTCCAGCACGATGCGCCCATCCCCAATCACACATATATAAATATAATTCCGGGGGCTACTAGCCCTTACATCATTCAGTAGGTCCTAAGGAAGCCCTGTGCCCAAAATGGCATTTGTAAAACAACAAATCAATGTTTTTAACCTTATTTATTATTTGGAGGCTCCATGGATTTACTAAAAAAAGAATGGAAAATCCCGATGGCCCTTTATTGCAATGACCACCTTCGTCATTGCCTTGTTTTCGTTTACATTCTGCCCCATTAATATTCTCCTTGTTCTTATCGTCCAGAAATCACATTCGTTTTGCACATAGTGCTTGTTATTCCTGGTTAGGTGCTTTCCTCATGTCCTTTTCCTTTCAAATTTCGTAGGCATCATCTCTAGCATCTCATACAGGTCACTATATTCTTTGATTTTCGAAATCACTCATGCGTAACCGTCCAGGCATCATTTTGTCCATTTCTGGTCCATTTTAAGGCCTTTCTATCTTCCTTCCTATCTCCACTATCCTAGATCCTACAAACTTCTGACAAAGTCCTCTAAAGAGATGTTCTTTTATCTGCGACATATAACCTTCCCTACGAAATGCCATCTTCGTACTCAAAATTCAAATCTGAAACCGACTCCTTCAAAGATCTCTCAAATTCTTGAAAAATTGACCCCTAAAAATCTAAAATTTGCAGTAACTTTCTTTTATCAATTCCGTTTCGTCTCATCTTCTCACAATATCTTTATCTCATTACTGCCATGTCAAATTTCACGCTCCAGTGGCTATGCAAAAAATAAATGGCGCCCTCTAAAGTTCTTTGAATTGGCTTTCCTTCTGTGGCCGTATCTCCATAATGGCTTGGCAGACTCGTACCCTTTTTTGGATTTAGATACTTGAACATATGCCCTTTCCAGCCATATACAAAATTATATTCCCTCACACTGACCGACTTTGCGAAAAATGCCCTCCTAATATGCAGTTTTCAAGAAAATTGAGAAATAACTTCAACTTGCTTTAAAATGACGATCCTTCTACGTACGTCAATGAAACTTGGCAGAAACATGTATCCATATATGTGACAACTGTCTTCCAAGTTTGGTAAAAATCGAATATGTCAGCGCAAAGTTATCACCAAAAATGATGAATTTACTATGGATTACGTAATAGCGGGTTTAATGCGTGCAATACATTGCGCGCAGATAACAATGGTGTCAAACTGACCTCAATGAAGTGCCCTTACGAATGATACCAAGTATAGCATATGTTCACACAGAAAATTGTGAGTAAATTGCATTTTAATAAAGGTCACTACATGAATTCCGCCGAGTTTCCGCCCTAATCTAACATGTATCGGCTATGACGTCGTTTTTTTTTTTTTTTTTTTTTCCCTTTAATTTTCTTTTTTTTTCCTTGAAAATTTGCAGTGACATGCCGAGTTCCAATACGCAGGGCACCTCTTGGCCGGATTTTGAAATTGGTCAAGGGGGCCATTTAAGACGCCATTTTGTCCTATAAATCTATTTTACATCACGTGCAAAGAAAAAAAGAGAGTGGTTTACAATAACAACCATGAAAAATCTTTCTAATAATACCAAATACGGCCCATAAAGAGGCATAAAGAGAGAGAGAAAAAACAATTTCACTCCTTCATAATACAGATCCTGTACGTTTTTCGCCCATGCATTACACGCATTGTCTATAGGGCATATCGGGTTCACGCTTTTGGTCCCCAGAACGATCTTTATTGCAATGACGAACATGCACCAAATCCCATTTGTTTTTGCACGCAGTGCTTGCGAGCCCTTTCTAGGTTCTTTCCCCTATCCAAATTTCTTTCAACTTTGTAGGCGTAGTCACTACCATCCCATCAAGGTCACTGTTGAGGCCTTTCTTTTGCCCTACCTATCTCCAATATCACAGAAGCTATAGACTTCTTACGAATTGCTCTGGATAGGGCGAGAGAAGCTCTTTCGTTTGACATGTAGAAACATGACGTCATTGCACGCACATCATTGTGACATGATTGCATTTCTAGTTCTTTCTTTCTTTTTCTTTCTTCTTTTTTGTCGTTGGTTTTTTGCTTATCAAATTTTAGATGTTTTGTGCCCCCTCTTGTACAAAATTCTTGATCAACCCCTTAAATATGACCTATACTGACCTTTGTTACACACTGTGTCTGAGCAGTCTAAAGCACTGTCAGCTTGGTCTATGGAGAAGCATAGAGATTGGTTGAAAGCGCAATCTCTGCCAGGCAAGTTACACTTCAGTCTGTCCACATCACATTGACAAGATGTACAGGTAGATGGGCAGAAGGGATCATCAGTCTCACATCCTAAATCTAATTCTAGTGGGACAGATACAAGTACAAATCAAGAAGCACTTACCAACAGAAATTTATGTCCATCGTGAACCTTGCAAAAAAATGCAATAAATACATGTACCTTATTCAATGCACTATTATCATATGTACTTTTTTATCTTACAGATTGACAAAAAGGCAGACAATAAGGTAGAATAAGGAACAAGTTCCACAAACACTTTCACTGGCACTGTTATTTTTCTTTTTCTTTCGTCTATCCCTTCCATTCTTTTCTCTCATATCATTCCATCTTCTCTTTCCATTTCTTCAATTATGTATTTCTCTGTTCACCAATTACTCATCAAACCTTTATCTTCCCTCGTTCTTTATCTTGATCAACATTGTGCAGTATTAAACCAAATTTATAACTTTAACCATGGACCAAATAATACTATCTAAACCTAACCCTTTCCTCAAACTTACCCTAAAGCCCAAAATGTAACTGTGATTAGAGTAGAGTAGTACCGTAATTAACGTTGTATAAACCGCACCTTTTTGCCGCCGAAAAAATGTCAAAGTCGGGGGTGCGGTTTATACACTTTGCACCCAAAAACAAAACAAAAAGTAAGTCAAAACCAGCACGAATTTGAACATATGAGACTACGAATGGTACAGGACATTTCCACACATTTTACCGACAATTTTATCTTGCATTGTTGACATGAAGACGAAAATAATCTTCCAAAAACAACATCTGCTGATAGATCTTGATCTAAGTTCGTGCCAAAACATTGCAAAAGTAAAAGAAGGGGCCGTTTAACGACCTGGCGCGATCGCATCCAGCATGCGAAGTCGCTATTTGAATCCATTTCAATGTATAGATAGCAAAAACCTGCTGGGTATGGCATTGGCATTTTTAAAGGCCGAAAAAGAGGGGTGTGGTTAATACACGAGGGCTGTTAACACAACGTTAATTACGGTACTAGTAGTAGAGTAGAGTAGTAGAGTGTATATGTCTAGGGAATTTTTAAAAATCTGCTGTCATAGGACAGTGAAGAAAGATAAAACGGTCAGTGAGAATGCAAACTACAAGCACCATCATACCTTCAATCAGAGAGCACTTTATATCAGGGCAGCATTGACCCTTGACCTCTATCAGACGACATGATGGATGCGGGAGCCGAGGGCAGCTGTGGCTTCTATCAAGGCATTCTACCCGGTTGTCATGGCAATGACATACTGTACAGGGGTCTTCGTGCCAGCGGTCACCTGTGTGGTGCTTGACTCCCTTTGTGTCAAAACAGTGATTATCTTGAAAAAAGACAAACAGAATGGACATATGCATCATAACTACTATCACAATCATGTTCCCATTTTCACATTTTCTCATTTAGTTATATCGATATTTTGTTAGTTCACTAGTTGCACAAGTAAATGAGGATTAAAGTGATTGAAGAACTTCTATGACATTGTTTAAACATATTTGTGGCTTATACCCAGTAAATAAGATTGATTGATCGCTCTGTAATTGAAAACAAGTCAGAAAATATCAGACCAGTGGAATTTGGTATGAACCACAAATATGTTTAAACAATTAAAAATTCTCCCAGGAAGCACTACATTTGTTTTATGACATTGTTCAAATTGCACTTACCAGTTTCAGATCTAACTTCAGAATACACCAAGCGAGGGCAGCATGAACCAGGCTGCGGAACACTGTGAAACTTTGTAGAATTGACAGGAGCGATAGAAATGCAGGACAGAGTGGTGCAAGTCACTTCTCCATCTTAACATGTGCACTGTGTACAGTCATCTTTTGACCAGACTTCAAGATGAGAGTGGTTCCTACCAGTCAAGGATAGGCAGCTACCAAATCCATCTGCAAAAGTTTGGTGAAGATTCCCAAAAAAGATATTTGATATAGCGCCTTTTCCTTGCAGTTACAAAGCGCTGCACACATGCTCGACAATAATCACTGTTTTGACTCAAGGTTATGTATATATATCAACATACATTGAAGAAAAGTTATAAAAACTAATCAAAGAGACTTTCTCTCATCTAGAACTAAATGCACATGAACACATACAAATACATTTTACAATAAGCAAAGACAAGGGGTTAACCGATTGACTACTGAATTCTCTCTTTCCAAAAGGTATAATACAGGGACCACTCGGTTCCAGTAGACAATGGGTTAAATACCTAATACAAAATAAGCCAGAGGGGAAGAAGAAAAATCTGGAGAAAAAATGATGGAAAATTCAGGTTAAAATGGACGAAACTTACACAAAATTTAAAAACAATTGTGATCAGAAATAAGAGAATTTAGGTTATGATGTATCATGTCAAAAATAGACTACATGCATATCGCTGCATTTTTGTTATATCCTAAATATTTATGTTGAATTTCCAAGCAAAATTCAGGCATTATTCAAATTTATTTATAGGACATAATTATCAAGCACAATTATGTAGGAATGCTCACTTTCCATGCCTGAACATCTGACATCAGGGCAGCATCTCCCTGGAATGACTACAGCCTCACATCCTTCAAGAGGGGTTGCACAGGTCACCCTGAGGCATTCTATGACCCCTGCCCAGCAACGGCACAAAGAGCATGAGTCACGTGACCACTCATCGCCATGGTGATAGCGCTGTCTGTCTTGGTAGCAGAAACCAGCTGGGGTGTCAGGTACTGTAAACAAATTACATTTATACAGCATGGCTTAGGTATTTTACTATATGAATGATCAACTGACAACCAACAATATAATAATTTAAAATAGAGTTCACTTTTTCATTCTTCTTGATACAGGAATTTCAGTCGAGTTTATAGATTCTAGTCATCAAAATAATTTTCTGAAAAAGAAAACTTAATTTCATATAGTCCTCTTCATGTTACCAAACTTCTTGGTGCAAGTTTAATGAGAATAAATCTTGTATATCATTTAAATTAAGTGCTAAATATATGCTGAACAAAGTGATTTTACTTCTGTAAATTTGAATACAGAATATTGACGCATAATGGTGATCATGTGAAATTTCACCATGTTTCACAATATTTACAAATTGAATAGAGAACCTTTAAACACGAAATTTAAGCATTAACAATCAGATTACAAGGTAGAATTAGTCGATACTGTACTTTTACAACAGCTCTATGGCTTCAATGCTTCAATACTCACATGGCATTTGAAATCTTGGATTCAAACACTTTTGTTGAAGTGTGGATGAATCCTGGCAACACTTCATTGCATCAGGGCAATCCATGTCTACAGAGCAGTCCGTGGAATTGTCGTCATGTTCTGATTCACCTGGACACTCTCCAGGTTTAACTGAATGATAACAAATTTGAAGAAAAAAATCATGGTTAGATGTATAATGGCATTGATATCATGAAAAGGAGGACCTAAAAAATACGGGTACCAGCCTGCTCACTCACAGAGAAAGAAACAAATTATATTCCATTCAATTACAGGAGCTGAAGCAACAACAAAAGCAGCATTACAGGTAGATTGGATTCTAAGTCAACTATCCCCTAGGACTGCTATCCCCAAAGTGCTACCACTTTACTTCAAATTCCTCCCTAACACAATTACCACCAAGGACAATAATTGCGGGACAACATACCCTTAATCCAATAAACCCCTCCATGGTTAAAGCCGCCATTTTAATTTTGGAGTAAACATTCCGTCATCAATGTTTTCAGACGCGTATGTATTGTTGCGTCACTGCCTGCGCTGCACGCTTACTTCATATCAACACATGCGCTTTGCATTCTGCAGAGAATAAAAGCTACTCGTAATTTATAATGGCGCCCATGCCAGCTTATGTGCACTCTTGTAACCGTAAAAGGGTGTATTACAAATTCAATTCTGACAGTTATAGTTGTAATTTTTTTCATGGGGGACATGTCAAGAGGAAGTTGTCCAGGTTTAGTTTTTAACAGGTTATTGCATTAGGGGGACCGGTCCTGATACCGGATCATAAACATCTACCTGTACAACATTTCGGTTATCTACAGAAGATGTGAAAACAGTCTTTCTTTGTTTAAAGATTTCACCTAATATCTGAATGAATCTTGATCTCTTCAAATATTATTCACAATGATTTTCAGATGGGCAAGTCCCATACTATCTTTCAACCCATCTATAAATGTATCTATATACACATATACAAGTCCAAGCATTTATTGATACCACTAACTATTGGGACAACAGTTAATTCCATCTTTTACTACACATTTGACAAAATGCCATGTTTTAAAACTTGTATCATTCCTGCGTTTATGCTATCATCCATCCTTTACATTATGGAAAGACTTGTGTGGATGTAGCTTGCTTTTGCAAAATAAAATCATAAAGGCAAAAAGTCTGGCCTCATTACATCATATATAGATGTACATGTATCTCAAAGGGCAAGTTGAGTACATTTTTGTTCACAATGCCTATAGAACATACAACAGGCTTTAATAATATATCACAATTCAAAAAAATTAGAAATGTGCAAACATACTGGATAGATACATGAACACTAATTCAATGTCTGAGCTACATGAATTAATATGAGGTAAATTATTACTGCCAATTCATTATGTACATACCATACTTCCATGGTTCTATGCAAATGTTCTGGCAGCCGTCATTGCAGCATTTCCTGTTACCATGACAATCTTCATCGTGCATACACATATCGTGTGGCGACATGCTGGTACATTGACTTCCTTCATATGATGGCCTTGGGCATTGCCCATATTTCACTGCACAGAAAAGATATCCAATCAAGATAATAGGTTTGACTTTCAGTTACGTTAATAACGTTAGTGAAAAATATTTGAAAGCAATGTGCTAATTCCCTGGAAACATTTTTTGAAAGGATTCAATAAAACAAATAAATCATGAAATATGTAAAGGCAACAGCACCATGGCGCCTAAAAACGTTGAATGAGGCATGCTAGAAATTTGTCTGATTGTTATTTTATCATTATTAAAGCCAAAGCTTGATGGACATGTATATAAATTCAATTTAATCAATCTAGATACATTAAGAAGAACATTTGCTAGGTGAATGATATTGACTAACACTATGTTACCTTCAAAACCATTTCATAAGGTTAATGCATAGATGAATACGATTGTTAAAAGTTATATTCTTATATACAGGAGAAGACCATTGAAGTATCCGTAAGATGAGGATTTGAAAAAAAAAGTTATTTAAACAAAGGAATCTCAATCTTAAAAGTCATTTTTAAAAATAACCAAACTCTTCTTACCAAGAGTTATCGGCTCAACACATTCCATGCCGCAACCATTGCTGCAACATTTCAAGTTGCTGCCACATCCCTGATCAGTAGTGCATTCAAAGACTGTAGAGCAGTTCAATCTGGTGACTGAGAGACACTGACCCGGTTTGGTCAGTAAGTAGCCCATGGTCACCTTTTCCTAGTTTCAATAAAATGATTGCAAGGACATTACATTGATTTGTCGTCTGTCCACTGGAAATTCATACTTGGTTTGTTCAGAGCCAGAAAGGTATAAACACTGTGTTAAAATTATATTTTTTCGCCTCTACATTAACCTTAGCTACTTAATATCAAAAATGGTATTAATAAAAATAATCTCTTCAATGCAAATCAAAGTACATTTTCTTTAACATGATAAATGTTGTCAAACAACTTTAATATGTAACTTTGTAGCCTGATTAATTTGTCAACTACTATAATCATTTTTCTTTTTTGAATTATGAAACCATTATGTATATTATGTATATTTTTTTATCTGTTTTGTTTTGTTCTTTTGTATATTTTGTTATCTGTATCCGCATGTGAAATGTGAAACCAATAAACGCAACTCTACTTATTAAAAACATACTACAGTCAAACCTGTCTATAGCGACCATCCAAGGGAAACACAAAAAGTGGCCTTTGTAGACAGGTGGTCACTAAAGCAGGTTTGACTGTACATTAACTGTGACTCACATTTACATGGTCAGATATATCTCGACATGCTTTCCCACAACCAGACTCTCAGCACTTCTTTGACTGGGGACACTGGCTATCAAACTCACAGTGATCTGTCCTGCGATGGCTGTGACATTCCAATAACCAGGGTCTAGGGCACTGGCCTTCGTGGACTACAAACTAGGGAAAGTACATGTTAATTTAATGAGAAGGTTGAGTTCTGGGGGGTGTTTCACAAAGATCCTAAGTAGAACTTAACTCTAAGTTGGACTTAAATATTATGGAGAGCCGTCTGTTGCCTTAAAATAAAATACATTCAGAAGTGAAAATTAAAATATTTTAGACTTTTTATAAATTCCACATCAAGAACATGAAATCTCCTTGATAATAGAAAATATGGAAGACTTGAATCAACATTTTATGCCTTTTAAAATAACTTTTACAAAATGGTTTCATAGATGCTAACGGCTTGCCATAATTTTTAAGTCCAACTTAGAGATAAGTTCAACTTAAGATCTTTGTGAAACACCCCCCTGGGCCCTGTTCATAAAACTTGTTATCAATACCAAGTAACAATGACTGTTATAAGCTATTGAAATTATGGCATTTGATTGGCTAAGAGCAAATTTGTCATAGAGTTTTAGATTTGGTTATTGATATCACATTTTATGAAACAGGGCCCTGATAAAGATGGATAATAATTTGTAAGCTTTAGAATCATTTTCTGTTAGTATGGAAGAATATCATGACAGAAATAGCCCCTGAAAGAGTTTACTGATACAAATGATCAAGAGAATGCCATTGATACTTCTAAGAATGCAAAATGTCATGTCTAATGCTATTCAATTACCTATTCTTTTATCTTGAGTGCAAGTCATGAATAACAAAAACAAGTGCTTCACTGAGATTTGAAACTGAACATATTTTACTCATAGTTTACTTAAATCTCATATTCTTTTCAGGTTTATGGGAACCACCTGGTCTCAGTAGACGACGGGTAACTCTTTATAAGCCACGCCAATAATTTCCCTGTGCCACATTGTATTAATCATGAGATAGATATAACAAAGGCTTCAAGACTATTCAACTGTTTCTAGTACAAGGCTATCACTATGAACATGACTGACAAAGAAAGCGGACAAAATATACAGTTCCTCAGGTAGACAAAAGAACATCCCTTTGCTGTTATTGTGTAAAAAATTTGTAAAACAGGTGAATATGCAAGTGATACAGTTTTACATAATAGCAGTGAAGGGATGTTTCTTTGTCTACCTGAGGAACTGTATATTTTGTCCGCTTTCTTTGTCAGTCATGTTCATAGTGTATTATATACAGGTCTCCAAAGGGTTGTCATAGGGCTAATCAAGACTGGAAATTGAAAATTTTGCGAAGCCTTTGTTTTGCACATAACAACACTTTTGTCAACTGGTGCATATTTTCATGTGCCGTTCTACATTTGGAAAACAAGTGGCTGGGCAAATTGGCACTGATGGCAAATGAACGATTAATAGATCCTTGTCAAGCTTTGCTTATGATTGCGGTTTCCTGCACTTTTCCAACAAAATAGTTCGGATAATACTTTAATTTATGATAATATGTTATGGAAATATTAAAGATAAACTTTAGTACTGGTAATGCGAAAGAAAATGTGTGGAAAGGATCAGAAACAGTTGATCATGTAGCATGTAAGTATTGGTGTGCACTGCCAGGTTCTGGAGTCATCAAAATCATAATAAATGTGGTCGTGTCTTGGTAAAGTAACAAGCACTGTACACAAAAAGCTATATATGGGGCAACACACATGGTGTCGGGGATGGTATTATCTTGATTTCCTTGTCTTTCTATGCTCATTCCTCAGCCGGTATACATTTTCTTCCAAAGTTGCTTGGCACATGTCATTTATTTGTAATCTTGAACATTCAGCGTAAGTTTCGTTTGATTCTGTGTGAATCAATTTTCTTTTTTTTACCAGAACTAGAGCTTATCTGTAAGTTTCGTTATTATATGTACATATATTATGTAAAAAAACATTTTGACATGAAGAAATTATTGTTTGTATATGTTGTTTTATACCTTATATTTATATCTTTTTGATTGATCAGTTATATTATATTTGGAAAAATGCAGAAATCAAATCAAATCAAATCAAAAATAATTAAATTGTAACTGGGTATAATATACAACAATCATAACAAACTCAAAATTAAATGATGTAACTCACTTTTGGGTATTGGATTGGTACACATCATGCCACCTCCATTCCCACAGCATTTCTCATTGCCATGGCAATCTGCATCTTCTCTGCATGCAAAGATACCCCTGCGTACCGTGATTGATGATGAATCGGGACAGAGACCAGCTTTCTCAACATTACTGGAACCTACAGGAGGATTTCAACCGAACCATTCCCAATTTTACCCACAGTCTTGTCCAAATTACCAAATTATTGTTATAACGCACATATTTATCTTAAACTTTTGTTGTTGTGTTTATTCAAAATACCTTTCTGCATTTTCTCTACTTGTTGGTGTTTAGATACAGAGGACATTACTAATAAAGGAAAAGTGCATTTATTTCTGCAGTTATCTTTAAATAAAACAAAATCTAGTCATCTTTTTAATAACAAAATCAATTTTGAAAGAAAAAAAATGCTTAGGATAATGAGAATTAAAAATATTCAAATGTGTATTGTAACTTACATATGATGCTTCACATGAAATACGCTATTTTCTGAGTGCATGTTTATGTATGCACTACACATAAAAGAATTCTACAATGGTTTAGATATATATATACATCCATGTCATTGGAGTTGTAAACAAGTGGGTCAAGTCATAAATATGTACTACATCATGCTGTGAAAACTAATACATAATACGTATCATGCACTGGCAGAAGGATGTAAGACAACACCTGTTTTGACACTTCTTAACTGACCTTGCAAACATGAGACATGTTGGTCTCCAATACTAAAAACAGGAAGGCACTCTCCGCAACGCTCCTCCACTCTGCAGGTGGCTTGTGGGTAGAGTTCACAAGTAGCGGTATCACAGGGATCACCACCACACCTTCTTCTTAAGGCTTCAATGAAATGAAAGTTGTGAGATGAGACCAAGAAATCAAAACCAATAATTCACATTTTCTATGCTGATCTTTAGGAAAAATTTCGCTTTTATCATACACTGTAATTTGCACAACTGATAAACATTCTTTGTAAACAAAGTGAGTTACACATTTGGTCAAATCAAATCAACAATCGTATGGAATAATCATTTGGTTAACCCATTAGCAACTAAACCTAAATAGGGTAAGAAATGTAAAAATCTTCTCAATTCAAAAATTGTGCATCCCTATATTTTTTTTAATGTTGTGTTAAGATATGTGCTAAAAATGAAGTGGCCTAATGCAATCATTCTTATGGAATTAGCAGTAAATTATAGGGGTGTTTCCACTGAATGGGTTCAAGGTATTTCTTATATTTGATAACAGTATTCATGGTACTAACAGGTTGTAGAACCAATGTTGCATTTTCAGTATAGAATTTATCATCCTACTTGCCCTACTATGCATCTTATCAGGGATAGGGATGTAAATTGAGTTATGATTAGGAATGGTCCAAGCATTTGGTATTTGGGGTCACTAGAACAATAACATTAATTATGCTGCATATTGTCAGTAGATAACAATAATATTTTCAATCTGAAGTTCCACATAGGTCTACCATCCTTTTTAGGATAAAAATATGGCACTCATTCAATTACATAGTTTATCATCTTCTTGATCTGACATCTTATCACTGTTAGCACTATAGATTCAGTGAGGATCAGGACTGATCCTAGAGTTTGGTTAGAGTAAAGGAACGTAAAGTAATGTATTTCACCACTGAAAAATGGACCAATGAACATTGGACACTGAACAAAGGAAAGTAGGACAAATGTGACATACAAGTACATATGTACAGTATGACTATAGGATGACTTGATGATAGTTTCTCATTCCTATTTGGTTTAACATGTTCTATCTTGTACACGATCCAAATTTACCCTTGCAGTTTCAGAGCAACTGGTGACAATTACAAATCTGCATTATATAAGTACAAACTTACTACAATCATTGGTGTTCACTGTTGACACAGGGTGCTCTGTTCCCCGAAACTTCTTCCCGCATTGGTCCACGCACCAGCAGCTGGATCCCAAGCACTGTGTATGGTTGAAGTAGCCGTCTGCCATGCATCTTGGTCTGAAGGAACCTAGAGGGGTTGGGCCTTCCGCTGGAGAAAGCTCATCAAGTTCTTTGCGGCAAGGAGGAAGTTCTGCCACTGAACAGAGGAATGTTTAATAAAAGGAGTCATGACTAGTCTGATTTCATCAGGTCTACTCTCTTGTCTAAGTACTCATTCTTTGTTTATTGAAAGGAGAATGAGAGTTCGGTAGGCCTAACTATTCTAATGGCATCAGACACAACAATTTGCACATCCTTATCCAAGGGTACAGTCTTCGTTGTACGCGGCTATTAAGAAAATCAATGACTGTAGTAAAGAATCTGACTCATTTTAAATTGAAAATGCTGCACTTTCCATATTTTGAAATATCTGTATATCAATAGAATCTGTAAATGTTTTTTTCATCATATAAAATCTTCAAATCATAAAGTCTATTAATCTACAAGAATGGAGATTTTCTGATACAAGTTGTCCACTAAAGTGACAGGACACAAAGGAGACCAATACTAATTTTACTAATTTTACAAAATTTAGAATTTAGTGAAAATGAACTGCATGTATATCAACCCACAAAGTAAAAGAAACTAACTTTGCCCAGTTTTTTATTTTATGCATATTTATGACTAAATAAAGTCCAAGGCATGGCAATAAGGTACAAAACATTTTAAATTGCTTTTGGTTCATCAAATGTTTTCCATCTCTAATCGTTTTAAGAGAGGTATCAAATAACCTAATCTTAAATGTAAATTGTCACTTTTTACAGAAACTCTTTTTTTTCTCTCCTCTTCCTTTTTCTCCTTTTTACCTAACTAATTTTGTTACTTCCTCCCTTATCTCTTGCTTTTGTTTTTAAACAATGGATCATATCATATGGGTGCTTCGAAAATAGAGCAATAATTAACAGGATGTAAACTGATGAAGGCTTTCTCTTCAGGGTGTCAGATATGCTATAAAAGATAAGATACATTCTGGATAAATTTATCAGAAAAAGATCAAAAGAAAATTTTGTTGGGTTGAGACAAAGGTCGCAGCAGCCGAGTATGTTGTATTTCATTCACAAATCTTAAGAATTCTGAACTCACTGTAAGTGGTACTGTTAGTACAAGGTTGGGTAAATACACAATTACCTTATCCCAGATTCACATATGACATATCCTTCTTTCTTTCTCTTTTCTTCTTCCTGACACACTCACAAAGTATTTATCTTTCTCTCTCTTTCTCTCTCTCTCTCTCTTTTCCTCTCTTTTTTTCTCTCTCTCTCTTATTCTCTTTCTCAGTCACTATATCTCTTTGTTCTGTCTCTGTATGTCACTCTTTTCTCTCACTCCCTCCCATCTCTCATCATATATTTTCTGGGATATCCTTTCTCTGTTTTCTTCAAAAGGTTAGCATAGTGTTGCAATGTCTAATTTCAAATTTGTTGCCTTCAAACCTATATCTCAAAATTTTGAAGCAAAAGAAATTCAAATACAACTGAGCTGAACTGAATTTAGATTTCCATTCATTTTTATGAAATTCTTTATACTATCAACTGAAGCGCAGCAACTACATGCAAGGAGAGGGTGGTTATTTTCTGAAAATTAAAAAAAGGGATCAGATTTCTAAAAAAAAATGATTTTATTATGATTTTAAGAAAGGAAACATCACCTTTACAAAAGCAAATCCATAAAAGAATACAAGTTACCAAAAAGCAGTTTAGAAAGATTTGTAACATATGGACGTTGTATCATCTGCTCAATCTGACTTGCGTGGATAGAACCAATAAGCATTTTTGCATGAAAAAGTGAAGTTTTCTAAAAGGTGTGTTTCAAAAGTTCCAGCATTGGGTTGCCCGCGAGTCAGTTGGGTAACCTTTCAAAAAGTATAAAACAAACAAATATATGGCACTTTCTCTCTACTTTTATCAGAAAAAAAATAGTAATCTAGCACAATGTTGTCTCTTTTTGCATCGGTGAAGAGCAAATAGTGAGTTTTTTTTCAATTGCACTTCGGCCACTCTCGCAAGCCCTCACTCCATTGTGGTCGGGCAGCTTTGGGGTGAGGGGTGAGCGGCTAAAGAATATACTAATCTTTAGGTTTCTCTTTTGATTGGTTGTCGGAATTTACCCATTCACATAATGGAACTACCTGCCCAATGAAGCCAGTGGCCTGTGACCCCTGCACTCAACACTGCGTGGGAGTTGGTTTGTGATCAACTTCTTTGATGAGACCACTTCAAGCAATTGTTTCCATATATGGTCAATAAGATACATGTAGCACACTTAGTTTTGGTCCACTTACCACAGTTTAGCACACCATCAGAGTAGGTACTAGGTTGTGGATGACCACACTGTGAGGCACACCAACACACTCCGTCTTCCCTATCACATTGCTTCAGGAGGTACCAGCCATCTTCTGTACACCCAAATGCATCACTATGACAGGCTGTAGGAGGAACTGAAATAATGGCAAATGACAAAATGGTTAAATTCATAATATTATTTTACTACAGTGCATATTACATTAATGTACCATCAATCCATCATCAACATTGTCATCGTCATCATCATCACCATCACCACCAGTTCGATCGCCATCCTCTAATATAAACATTAATGCCATCATCGCCATCATCATGGTCCTGATCATCAATTCCCTCTAGCTTTCATGAAAATGAGCAATTACCATGTTCACCATCACCACAATAGGGCCACACCTGCATCACAACCATCATTCCTGCCATCATTATCACCTCCATCACCACCCGTATCATATACACAAAACTCAATTCCATCTTGACCATTTTACACAAGACACTCAAAGATGCATTCCTGCCACACCATTACAAATACAAAACTTTCTACTTTTCCCATCAGAATAGAGCAGTGAAAGAACTATATTTTGACATAAATCATACTTCTTGTCTAACTTGCAATTGTCAGTTACAATGGGTAACAATAAAATGTCTCAAAGAGAAGGTTGAGTTCTAGGAAGAGGTGAAAAATAATTCGTGAACTTTATCATTTGTTATTATGCAAGTGTGGAAGAACATCA
>BEXV01000278.1:170831-186232 GCA_003118195.1 Hemicentrotus pulcherrimus | reverse complement strand
AAGTTACATCCACCCCCCCCCCTCCCCCCCCCCCCCCCCCCCCTCTCCCCCATGAAGTCACGGTCAGGATACACCACTGGTGACGGTCTCCCTCTTGCAGAATATCTTTGTCGAATTGCCATAGCTATAGATGTAGAACAATTTCTAATTCATAAAACAACTAACTACTCAAATTATTTAAAGATACGACAGAGTACTTGTTTATGTAGACCTATGCTTCGGGTCGATGCACCCGCACATTATCCATAAAATATGTTACTACAGTTATATATTTTTTGATGCTAGTCTTATGTGCCGTCGGTCGTGTAAACCTTCTAGGACCTATACGGTCCTTAAAGCCATTGGTCTCTTTGGTTCTTCTGTCCACTCAGATTTACCTGAACGAATACTTATAACTGTATTCTTAATGATTAAATATAAGTGATAGGAAGAACGGTAGACATATTCAGTCGTATCTTATGGCAATAAATCTATATACTTGTGTATGTTCATAAATATATGTTTATGCGAAATCTAACAAAGCAAACCACCGAGTACATTTACATTCCGTCATTTATCTTATTTTAAACTGATCAATGATATTATTAGGCCTACATTTGAATTAAGTATCGGAATTCAATAGTCTGAAAAGATCTCTAGGTTACACATTCGACCTATAAACGTTAAAGCACACTCTTTCGACGAATGCCCCCTTTCTCTAAATATCTTTGATTTTATGGACTTCGAACGCATCTTGTCTTTGGGGAGAAGTTTGGGCATTCCTGATTGATAAGAAACATGACTAGTGTTTACATTACTGCCAAGCAAAGGCATCAATCTAATATTCAGATGTTAAATGAGGGTTTGGGGACTCTAAGTTCATTCAGTGTTTCTGGAAACCTGCCAGTTTGTCTAACTGTAACTGCCTCACGTTTTTGTTAGATGTAATCTCTTTTTTTATATTCAAAATGTCGACAGAGGTGAATTGAATTTACTTTATTTTCTTTCATTGACAAATATGTATGGGCAAGTCCTAAATGTGTTCCTTTTGCTACCAAATATTATTCAATCGTGATGTAGATTGTAAACATAAAATATAATTGTATATAGTTTTTAGTCTGATTCAAGCCCTAGTATGCCTACCAGCTTAAAACGGTAGAAATACAGCAGTCTTACATGTTATTTAAACGGAGGGGACAAAATAGCTTGGAATTGACCACATCTTAACCATAGCATTACATCAATATCATATTGTAACACCAACAATAATGGACAAACAACTTATAATCAAATTATATAAACAATTTGTAATACAAATATATTTGTCCCCTTTGTAGACACTAATAGGTATTATATCCATAGGAGTATTTGCACAATTTAGGCGGGAGCTGATGTCTTTTGCCCTGATGTGGTCCTCTACCCACCATTTTCCAGGAGTTCTGACATTTCGAGTGCCTACTACTATTAGTGGCAACTGATGTGGGTGCGGCAGTATGTAGGCTTGTTCATTAATTAGAGCATTTATTAATGTATTTACCTCATTAAAATAAACGAAATAGGACATTAAAGATACAAGGCAACCCCTGCACTGAATACAAGGAGTCGACTGCCTGACTTTTGGTAGTCCCAGCCTAGTCTGTCCAGCCTCGTATGCGTATGCATGTTTAAAAGCTAGACATATAAAGAATTTATATATAGGTCAAAAACTATAAAATATTTGATTTAATTTCGTACATATGAAAATTGATGATATATAGTTCATTTCATAAATTCACCTTATATAATGGTATGCGATCCGTGATAAAAATGTATTTTGTTTATGCATAATTATATTTTCCTTCTTGTTTGTTTCTTGCTTAGTTTGTTTATTGCTTTGTTTCTTTTTCCTTCTTTCTTTTTTCTTTCTTGACACTAAGATTATGGTTAATATTCATTGTATTATTTTTCTTTCATTTCAAACATTTTCAGTCTCGCGCTCTCCTCGAACAATAAATAAATGACTTAATACAATTATATGAAAGTTCATCCATGAACATGGCCTTCAACTCTTCAACTTGTGCTTGACTGGTTGACATGGTAACCTTGCCCGGTGAAGGTCCCGAGGTCCCTGGAAATGAAGTTCAAGGAGAAAAGTTTGGCGCCAAAACATTAAATCAAGCGGTCACATACATTAATAAGGGCATCAAAGGGGTGGGTCCCGATACGTCAGAACAAAGGAGCGACATATATGACGAAAAAAAAGTCAAATCCAACAATTTTCTCAGACGTTATCAACTTTTTTTTTTCTCGGAATACTATTTTAAAAGTGTTGGCAGCCGTCAGCACATTGGGATGGGTAGGGGCAGTTAAAGAGGAGCATGCACTTCAAGCGCAATGTTACGCTGCAGCCCTTCTGCGCATGAACGTTAATCGTTCCCAACATTTTGTTACATAAATTTTGTTATTGATTATGATTTGGAAAAATGTTACCACTATGTACAGAATGTTCATATTGCTACTGATTATCATTGTAAGGAAAATGCTATAATCAATAAATCTAATCAAATCAAATCAAACATTACGTTTTTTCTGATAAGAATATCCCCTTAAATGCTGGATTTGTTTATGGTTGAAATTGAGAGCCAGCTATACACATTTTATCGCAGCAAAAAAATATAGACATAATACTCCCGTGTAATATATTACTGTGTTTGTGCATTTTTATTTTGACTGCATGAATCTATGGGTTTTGTTTAGACTGCATCTACTCATGATATTTCTTTACTTAAACAGGGAAAAAAGTTTGTCTTCCAAAAGTAACTATGTTTCTGNGGGGGGGTCAATGATATCTTTTTGTTGTTGCTGTTATTTCATGAGTTTTATTTCGTCGTTTCTGAACATTTGTGTAAAAGGGTGCTAGTTTTTTGTTTTTTTGTTTTTTTGTTTTTTTTTTGCTCTTCCACTTTTCCTAAATATATCATTTTTTTGTTTTGGTTAGGCTCCTTTTTGTCTGCACGTGGTTCAAAGAGCAAAAGTATGTGGATGTAAATAGACAGAAAGAGATATTCTTTTAACCACGGCTGACGGGTGTCTATGTTATAAACAAAGTCATGAAAATTTATAGTGATGCTAAGTGGCATGGTTGACTAACTCGTCCGTCATAGTTCTATAAAATAGCAATGTCATGGGCTATGGAAGAAGGGAGGTAGGGGTGTAACTTCTCCCCTCGAACTTTCGTCGGCAGCTCTGTGTAATTTTGGCAATAAAATAGGTATTGGGGAATTTAAAATCGGCGAACATAGTTATGTAAGCGCGGGTGTGTAGGGTCTATTTTAGTTCAAACGTTTTTTTTATTTTTTTTTATTTATGCTACTGGTTATTTTTATATTAAGCGAGGGGTAAGGCAAGGAGATCTACTCTCGCCCTATTTACTTATTCTCGCTATTGATGTATTGGCAACATTAGTGAGAAATGATGAGGTTATTAAAGGCGTTAATATTTGAGGAATTGAAGTCAAACAAGTTTTATATGCAGATGACATGTCAATATTTGTCAAAAATAGAGAATATATAGAAAGAGTAAAGAAGATTTATACGTTGTTTAAGAAAATAAGTGGTTTACGGGTTAATGCGGAAAAAACTAATATTATGAAATTGGGGAAAAACAAAGAAAAATCAGAAGAACTTCGCTTCGGGAATATGGCTAAAGAAATTTAGATTTTTGGAGTGAATTTTGCGTTAGACGTCAGAATTAGAGAGGAATTTAATTAATTATAAATAGATTTTAAGCAAGATTAAGAGACTTCTCGGATGGTGGACACAGCCATGAGGGGCCTTACGGTGTTTGGATTTTTAAATATTTGTTTAACATATGCATTATGTAAATCAAATTACGTTTTGCTTCACTAGTGGTTCCAAAGTGGGTCATATCGGAAATACAGAAAAATATGTTTTGAATAGATTTGGGAAAAGATCGAATTAAAAGATTAATATTGTATCAAGGTTGTAATTAAGGAGGGTTACGAATGACTAATTTCGACTCGTTTGTAAAAACCAAACGAGTAATGTGAGTGAAAGACTATTGTACGGAGAAAAATCTATGAGATGGAAGCTATACTTTGATTTCTGCTCCAAGATGGTAGGGGGTAGATTTATTTTTTTTGTGTAACTATGATTCCAAGTTATTAAGTTTCAAAGTACCAAAGTTCTATTTAGAAATGATCAAAGCATGGGAAGATTTAAAAGGTTGTAGGGATTTTTAAGAAAAGAATAATCCAATTATTTTTTAATAATAAAGATTTCTTATTGAAAAAGAAAATGATTTTTGATGAGGAGTTGTTTGCTCGCAATATAATTTCAATTCAAGATATTTTTTGCTGAAAATGACATGTGGGCAATCTTTCATTTTTAACATTTGGGGTTAAAAGGAAGCAAAATTGTTGATGTATGGAATATTGGGGAAGATATTTTGAAAAGCGGAAAAAAGGATAACTGGAGTTTAGTGGATGAAAAGGAGTATTATATGTTAATGCAGTTTAACAGTACTGTGATGCTCATCAGATATGTATCATCGAGGAAGGTTTATGAATATTTAATAGAGAAGTCACAAAATTAATTTTTGTCTTGAAGATTCATGATGGACGGGAATTTTCAGATTTTTCAAATGAGGTATGTAGGGAGATATTTAGTAGGCCTAGGAAAGTTAACTCTTGTTAACAGACTAAGAGAAACTCGGTATAGACTGCTTCATGGATATACTACAGAACATGTATTCCGATTCGGCTTTGTTGTAGATAACTTGTGCTCATTTTGAAAGCAAAAGAAACATATTTACACTTTCTCTGGGAGTGTGTACATGTTCAAAGATGATAGTGTAATAGCTGAGTTTGAGCTAAGGGAATTAAGGTCTATCGAATGGATAAATATTTATTTAGGGTTGTCCGGTAATTCCCACGAATAAAGATTTGTAATACAATAATTTTTGCAATGAAATATTGGATATATAGATGCAGGGTAAAGTAAGTAATATTGGCTATGGGGGAGTTTCAAAAAGAACTGTTGGAATTTAGGGAAGAAGAAAAGAATATTGGCCTTACAAAAGTGGGAACAAATGAAGTTTTCATGAACCTTTAACACTGGGCCATTGTGGCTACTGTAGCCTCGTTTATTTTTTTTTTGAAAAATGTTTTAAATAGATTGTCTCTGTTTGTCTGTCGCTCCAATTTGGGGTATTTTGAGGATGCTAGGAAAAGTGTGTGGTGGAAGTGTGGTCGGGTAGTGTGTGTGTCGCATGGTTTCATTTCATTTTTGTTTTCATCAATTGTACAATCTATGTAATGAAAATGTTTTAAATTCATGTCAAGGAAAAACAATTGTTTTTATTTCTAAGATTGATTTGTATAGTCTGGAATCAATAAAAAAAAAACTATTGAAAAAAAGAAGAAGAAACAAAATTCGTTACTTTATAGAGAAATAATCGGCTGTGCCCTTCAAAAATAGAATTTGTCCAGATGTACCTGTATAAAATTATTCTTACCTCTAAATATTAACAATTGTATATATGTTATGGATTTATCTTGTTTAAGCTTTGGTAACTACGGTCGATAGTCAAGTAATCGCATTCATATACCCTCACCGGAGCTAACTTTGTTTATCAAGTTTTCATTTTGTTCGTTCCCCTAAATACCAAAATTGTTTATCTTTTTTGTTGTACATCGTCACTTGAATTTTAGTAGTATCATTAAACCAAATTCACTCAGACCTTACACAGTGAACATTAATTTAGCCGTTCTTTTGTTCTCTGCCCTAAAGTTTGGGCCTTGATAATCATTTTTGTTAATGCATTATTTACTCGGTGTCTTGCATGACCCTATACGTTTTCTGAAAATAAGGCAACCTGGGGAAGGAAATCAATCAAAACATCTCCCAGAAATGTTTTACCTCATGATTTAAACTGATCTAAAAACGCTTCTAAAAATAACTGACAACTTTTGATTTCTTAGCATTCTAGTAGTAACAGATGATGTGTGTCTGCCTAATAAATCAAACATTGCCTCACACTTAGGAGGGGAAAGAACAATGCACATTATTGTTTTCCTGAGAGGCATGTGGTGCACATGCAATTCACTGTTCCACGAATGTAATGTTATGATATTTTGCCTTTAAAATGTAACTATTGTTGTCTGTAATTTTGTCACGTAAACAGAACTAACTGTTTACGTAAAAATGAATATGGTTTTTATCTTCTATTGTTTTGAAATCATAAAGTAAAACAAAGAATTTTACAAATGTTTCCATACAAGACTAAGAATGTTATCGTCGTTTTTGTCTGGAGAGGCTGACCGGGGTCATTGTGCCAAAAGATCCGTTTTCGCAAAAATCCAGGGAATTTCGTCCGGCAGGTAAATTACCTAGAATTTTTTTTTTGTCAATTGATTTGTCGTTTTACTTCAATTTCTGTTGTAATATTTGTTGTCCTACCATTTTGTTATTTCTGTGTGAGATTTGAATGCATAACTGTCAAATGGGTGCTAAAGAACTTATTTGGCTTGGTTTTTATTGCAGCAAAGCGTAAAGGTGCTGGGACAATATACCATTGGCCTATACAGTGCGTCCCAGAAACCGAGAATTAGCGATGTTTTTTCCTAACCTAATCACAATTATGATTGATAAATGACACATATTTGTAAAGCGTATATCTTCTTTTTTCATTTGATGCAACTCATACGATGTATATTTCACGCATGAGTGCGAAATAATAAAAAAAAAATTGAACCCGGAAATTTGAAAATCGTGTCGGCCGATATCTCCACAATGAAGAAAATAAATTTTGGATCACGATTTTTTGTTTAACTTTTTCTTTTGGGCCCGTCCTTTTTTGTTTACCAGGGGTGCACGAGGTCCGCTCCCCCTCCCCCCTTGGATCCGCGCCTGGTAGCACACATATGCTTTAACAGTCACGCAAAACAAACACTCGCAAACTAGTATTCAATAGAATCTGAGAATGTAAAATGTAATTTATCAATTTTTATAACCAGTATCATCTCTGTTGAAATTGTAATTTTTACCTTATTTTCGAAATTAGTTTGATATACACTCTCATCCTCATATCTCGCTTTGACTTTTTTTCTCTCTCCCTCTCTACCTTTTTCTCTTTCTCTTCCTTTCTGTCTGTCTCTATCTCACACTTTTCCTGGATCTCCAGTGCTGTCTACAGTATTATCCTAATACCCCTCTTCTATATTTTCTTCCAGCCCTATGCTGACTGTGGAATAGAATGTTAAGCGAATTTTATGAATGGTATTAATTTGTATATGTATATATATCTGTACACTGATTTATTTATTTAGAAAATTCATTAATATGTCTTAATACGTTTTATGTTTGTATAAATATTTATGTTTTTACAATGTACAAAGTTCTGCAATTCAACCATCTGGCTGCAAAAGAATTTTTAATAAAACCATTACCATTACCATTACCAATGTATAATATTATCTAGATCTATTATAAATCATTGTCAAAGTCATTCCATAAATTGGGGTAAAATGGCACGGCTTTCGATTTAAAGGTACTATGTCCCATTTGCAGGCCAAACAAATGAAAAGGTTAAATTCCAACGGCATTTGAAAGACAATATTAATTTAGAACTTCCCTAAAAGGGGGGGGGGGCTTGAAAATGTCTTTTAGTGGGAAAATATCGACTATTAGTTGTCGAATCGACTTAAGAGCTAAAGAGCCAGAAAGTAAAAATCTGATTTTTATACCATTGTACCGAATGGTCGTACGTTTTATGCTGCGCAAAGATCAGTTTAATTTTGACCATTACAAGAAGTGGGTTATTGATGTAGACAAATGCTCATGTACCCTTTACTGCTCATTTTACGTATGTTTTACCAAAGATGAAAAAAGCCAGTCAGCCACTCAATAGTGTCTGTCAGTGAAGTTTAAGCAAGGAAACGGGTTTCCTTGCATATTTTGAATATTAGGACACTGCTCAAGTTTAAATTTCACAGATAGGACAAAGTTCTATATAATTTGATGCTGGCTGCAAAAGGGACATAGCGTCTTTAAATATAACTCTTTGAATCTGTCATTTTGCTATTATTTTACATTCTGACATGATTGGGAAAGTAAAATCAAATATTGTATTTTTCTTGTAGATTGCTGCTTTATGGCTTTTCCCCAGTCAGTCGCCATATTTTGTTGCACAATTTGTGGAGTATGGTGATTTCTGTTGACCCAGCAGCTCTGGGTTCCTTTCTTATGGTGCTATAAAATCCAGGTGCTTTAATTCTCTTCCGTCAGTTTCCGGACAGCGAATCCTACTTCATCTTGCAGAATGTCTGGAACTGGATCGAGGCTGGCCATCTGAGATGTGTTAGTAGCTTCTCCATTTGTTTGGTTCTGAATGGGTAATGCACCATTATTTTATTTTCCTGACTTTGAATCTCGAACTTCAACATTCCATTTTAAAACTTCCTGTTCTATCTTCTCATTCTTCTTCTGACTCCCATTCTATACCTTCTCTTCCTTTATTTTTCTTTTTTCTTTCATCCGTCGTCCATATCATTTCACTGTTTTGTCTGTATACTTTGCTACACTTTATACATGCTTTTCCACCTTTTTTAATAATTAGTTTACTTCTACCTGATTATGAATGACACTGGGTCAAAAGGATTTTGAGCAACTTAAACTCTACAAGCTATGCTTTTTATTAAGTCCCTTAGTGTAAATGCAAAGCAAACTTATGCTGTGTAAATTTCTTTATTGTTCATGAATGTCAATTTTGTTAATATGCTCTGTTTTGTCAATGTTTCGTTTTTCACGTGAAATAAAAGAAACTAAACTGCAATAAATTTAAGCATAAACATAAATTTAAATATAGATATGAAACCAAATATATCCATAATTATAACCACAAATGGTATATTAATCGGACATCATAAAAATTGGTAAACTACCCTAACCCTAACCTTAAAATTCAAAACAATATTACTAATTAAACTAATGACTAATTATTAAACATTTTGTTTCTTGGGAGGCCTTTAAGTTTCCTCTGTCTGCAAACGAACGTAGAGGACAGTACTTTTTGTCCAATCGATACCAGAACACGAACATGNAATTAATAAATGAATAAATATACACATAATTTAATGACAAATGATTACATAAATAAGTTAACTTAGACATTAGTCAATATTTGAAATGAAAGAATGCACGAATAAACAAATATATATAAGAATAGATATAGACATGAAAGATCAATATAAGCATATTAAACATCAATGTAAATATAAACAAAAACATAAATTTAATTAAAAATGTAACCATAAGTATGAATATAAATGAATAACAAACGGGACCTTTAAACACGAAATACAACAAAACGATCACATACTCAACTTCCTCGACTTGACGTCACAGAGCAAACCTGTTTTCCCTTCTCATGGAGGGACCCCGGGGAATACCCTCAAAATGACATTTTTATTGATTTTCCTCGAAAAGAATCCGCTGTGATAATTCCACTTTATAGCACATTACTCCAATGGATCTTCGACAGGTGGCTCATGAATGTAGCCTTGATACCATGCTTGTATTTATACGATCAGACTGATCTTTGACCTTTTGAAGTTCATGGCTGTTTAGGAGTGGTGTTATTGCCCTCATCTTCACACTTGCCAACTCTTCAAAAAAAGATAACAGTGGGTGCCTTTGCACGAGGTAGGCGGTGGGCTTCGACAAATCTTTTGATTTGGAATGGAGTAACTGAATTCGCTTTTAAATTCACCAAAGTTATTCCAATAGGCAAAAGAGATGTTTGTTCAGTTCGGTCTGATTAACTGCTGGTGATAGAGGTTCCTTTTTCTCTGTGTAGTCCTAATAATATTGGTTTTAAATACAAGCTTTAAAAAAGTTTTTAAACATAACCTCCGACAGCAATGTCTGCTCGGGGAGTTTCTGCCCCCTATCTTTACATTTCTTTCTCGATGTGCACCCATGAATATCAAATATAACCCGTTCGCATGTTTTAGACATATACATACGAATGGACGTATGTTATGGGTATACTCTAGATCTACAGTACACTACATGCATACTGACAGAAATATAGATATACTCATGGATAAAGAAAAATAAAGATAACTGTGCATTTGCATATTGGGTTTCTTTTCTGTAATCTAAATTGACCATTGCATAATTGTTCATATTTGTATGTTTTTAATACCATGACCAGGATGGAAAAAGAATATAATTCTGAACTTTTGCATCCAGTATAGATATATTTGAATGAGCAAATGAAGAAATAAATGAATTTGTATCTGTGCTAATTGACCGTCAAGGGCCCCTAAGTGATACTAGCGTTCATTCATGACACTGTTTGATCTTTCATTTAAAAGGACAAGAACAAGGTTTTCACCAAACGAAAACAATGGTGATCATAATGATGAACATAAAACAAGCCTTTAATACGTGGTATAGCCTTCAGAACTATGGATAAGATTGGCTAAAATGTGCAGGTACTTTGTATTGTATTGAGCCTCCTTCAATTTGTATTAATGATAGTTAGACAAAGAGATGCTGGTTGGTTTGTCTTCCATATTAACCGTCACTTGCACTACAATACGAAACAACGCTCACTGATGATTAGGAATATCCATTTAAGTGATTAGCTGACATCTTCTATAGCAAGTCGTTTTATCCCTAATGTCAGTCTTGAGAGCCATTTGTATTATGAAAGTAGAAAAACAATATAAATCCACAAATCATGGTTGACATCTTCAGTTTATCGCGATAACTCGTGTGGAAATTCGGAGAATGGTTGGTGTAATATCGTAATACATGTACTTGGAACTGGTATATTTAGGGCTGACCGTTGGCGTAACGCGATACATCAATGGATGAACTATAGGTGAGTAGATTTCATCAAACTATAGTATTGATTTGCTTAAAGAAATATATGCTCTTGTCATTAACACCTCGTGTAAAATAAGAAAATCACTTATTATTGTAGTTATCAATAGTATTATTTTTATTGCATTCACCATCATCTATATCATCATCTTAACGTTGAATATTATATTATGTTGTATTACAATTATAATGCCAACTTTCATGTCCATCTTTAACGTCATAAGCGACAGAGTATTACTATATTTGAAATATATTTATAAGTTTATATATAAATGTATGTGTGTATGCATATGCATATCCAGCGCTTAGAGACTTCGGTAGAAAGCGCTTTATAAGCACCGTTTTTTTATTATTATCATTGTTATTATATTTACAAAGGAATAATATTTTGTAGGCAATTATCCATTTATATACACACCCATTTTTAAATGCTTGGATGTCAACGCAATATGTTGGACGGGATCTGTGCAATTCTTAATATTTTTTTAAAATAAAAATCATTCCTTATCGGTTTATTGATTATATCATCCAGATAAATCTTATCTATCTATATTCTACGCAACGTCCATCCTATACCAGGCCGTTACTTTGTGTACAATTATCTATATCTTACTCTGTTTTTTTATTTTGTTCCTCAGCCAAACTAAACTTCATACTTTACTACAATTTAGGAAAATTGAAATTCTATAGGCTATAGAGAACTCAACGAGATATCGTGACGTTTGATAGAATCTCCGATGAGGAATATCTTGTTTAAAGGTTTAACAAAACATTGACTTCCTTCAATATTCCTTAATAATTTATGAGCTTTAACTAAAGTTTATATTGTTTTATATTTCACAGGGTTCGAGGATTAAGAGATTGACTGACTCTTTGATTGGAAATTTAACAGCATACATAGTTTCGCAACCACATTGGGAATAAACGTGATATAATCATCACAACTGGCATCATGACGGGAATGCTATCTGAAAAATTGCAATAGATTTAGAGATGGGGACTTTAACTAGTGAGAACCTATACTCTGCCAGGAGATTAAGGGCGATGTTTGAACTTAATCCTTCAATATCCTCAAATGGATTATGTTTTTAGTATGAAATTCCTATTGATGAACTCATCTAAAAAGGACTAGTTCCTGATCTCACGATGTCCATTTTTGGTACTATGCAACTGAACCAGCGGACTAAAAGATACAAGTCAGATCCTGGACCGGCCGACATATCCAAATTTATCACTCTACATCCCCGTTTGCTTGCACCACTTTCAAAGCGGTTTGGGGAAATCCAGACCGCACCAGACATGTTGGAACCTGATGTACTTGAGGTCAAAGGCCTACCAAATGATAGACTATCATGTTCGTCAAGAGAACTCCCTAAAATGTCCAGACGTAGAAAAAAGCTAAAGCTCGGTAAAAAGCTTCTGCAACTGCTGTCGTCGCCTTTTGGGCTTTTCTTGCTTCTCCTTGTGTACATGGTCCTCGGTGCGCTTATGTTCATGTACGTTGAATCGGCTTCCGCTCACACCATGCACATGAAACTGGACGAGACCAGAATGGAGTTCGCCCATATCCTGGTCCTAAACGAGAGCTGTCACCAAGACGTAGAGTGTGTCTCCAAGTGGCTCCAGGGGTGGGAGGAGCAATTGTGGAAATTTCCGATAGGAATTCTCGATGAATCAATTAAGCTATGGTCCTTCGAAAATGCCTTTCATTTGTGTTTCTCTGTCGTCACTACAATAGGTATGTGAAACATTATTGGTGGACATAAGGGCGGCATTGTGGGATCACATCACCACCCTATCCTCCCCTCTCCTCTAAACCCTAATCTGGCATTCATTACGTACACACACACACACACACACGCACACGTACAATGATTATACATGTATACACAACATCTGACATATTGCCCCCGCCCCCTCCCTTCCGCGGCCAATTAACCCTGGATCCGCCACTATTTACTGTATTGCAAAATTCATTGGGGCTCATTGAAAGTGCCAACTAGAACAAGAGTAAAATTGTCATTTGTAGAAGATGAGTTGATGAGTTGTTAAAACTTTTCAAGTCAACTTCCACAAGGGTAAGAAGACATATTTTGCTTCATCTTCCCCTTCCCGATAAGATATTGGATCCAGGTAAGAATGAATAATGTTGGAGCCAACTGCACCCTAAAGCAATACAATATCAGCACCACTTGGATGTAAATTTGAACGGTTTGTGCTTCTATTCTCTAAAATATTTTTTTTTTTTAAGATAAAAGAAAATATTCAAAAATAATAGTAATAGCAATAATAATATTAAATATATTAAAAGATTAAATAAATTAAAAAAACAAAAAATGAATCAATAGATAATGTACAGTTGCAAATTCAAACTTGTTGATGTTCAAATTTCTATTTTATTTCAGAAAAGATACTATGATATCGTTTGGGGTGCAAATTTGGCCCTTTACTTTACCAGCTTAATGGACATACCACCATGCCCAATAATGGGTATTCCCATTTAAAACACCAAATACCCTAATACAAATAAACACGAACTGGCTTTCGAGGGAAGGACATACCTCATTTCTTAATCTGTTTAGGGCCCCATCCCTCTGTCTGGCAATGTTATCACTGCAATATTATGATTTATAGGGAACTCATTCTGTTAATACCAGAAGTTGAACCTGCTGAATAAGATTATAACCGCCATTTACTTCACTTGGGTCGATAGTTTCAAATAGTCTGCCAAAGGTCATTATGTACTTACATAACATAATTACCCGTCCTTGACATGCATATCGATGGCACGACACATGTTTCATATATCCAAAATAAGTGTCGTATAGGCCAAGATAGGATATACATTTAAGAGTGACTTAAGTTGCTGGCATAAACATGTAGCTCTTGTGTGAGCACCGTGAAAATAATCTGTGAAATTAATATCGACACTATGCTTCTTTCAAGGCATATTCGTAATCACTTAATACGGTTATAAAATAAGAGTTAGCATGCAAATATTATTCAAGGTAGATTGAACTATTTTTAAAAGTCTTAAACTTAAAGGTAAAGTCCACCCTGATATTGTGTTGGTTTACATAGAAGCATAGGCATTAGGGGGGAATTTAAGATGCGATCAATCAAACACAAATTGGCAACTCTTTGATGTATTTTGCTAGTTCCCCTCTCATTTGCCCTAAGATACTAAAGAAAACTTCAAAAATGTGTATTTTCCATTGAGAGAATTTGTAGTCATACATTTACCCTAAATGTAATTATGGTAAATATGTTTTTATAACTCCCCTGTATGAAACACATCTATTCCGTCATCAATAACTAAAGACAATTAAAGTTTATGAAATTTCATGTACAGAGCTTTTCGGAGAGGAGCTCGCAACATAAGTTACAGTGTTGCCAATTTGTCTTTCACTGACGACAACTTTCTTATCTTTGAAGAATGCCAACCTTATTGGTATCAGTGTAATATAATATCCTTTCATTTACATAAAGTCAAATCGACTTGTTAAGGGTTCAAATCCTACGTGGGACCAATATCCATTGAAATCTGTCTCTACATTTACATTTATACTGTTGATTCGGATGTATAGAAGTGGATATCATAAAAACCTTTATTGAATTAAAAGTACTATCAAAAGATAAATGCTCCGTTTTTTTACTGATGAACTTTCAGGAATAGCATATAAAGGGCTGATCTTTTAATGAGTAAGCAAGGCCCCACCCCTTTTTATCCGAAAGATCTAACAGTTAACAGTTTTCAATGAATACTGGTACTTACATGTCAAACACTCATCGATCGCAAAACGTTTTGAGAAATAGTGCTAGACTTTTCCTTTTCACAGCAAATGTTAAGATATAAATTTTAGTGACAAGAAAACAGTGATAACCTTTACTCTTTGGCAACTATTTTGTAAGCAGACATCTAGTGAAGAACAAAATATTCCTGTAGGGTTTGATTCGTTAACATGCCTGTTCATCTTTTCGTCAATTAGAGTGATTGATGAATTTTTCCAATTTTATAACACATTCACGTTGACATCACACCGACTGCACACATGTCAATAAGACCGAACAAATTATTACAATATCGCTCATGGCTAAATTTTGTCTGTTTCGGTCATTTTGGGATTGATTTGGGGGTATGAATAGTGTTTATTACGGGTGTAATTTGAATTATGGTTAGCAATTTTGTAGACTTCGTAGTACACCGAAAATATCATCTTTAAGTATCATTTTGGTGTTATTCGTTTATTCACAGGTTATGGTAATATAACACCAATTACCGAGCTTGGGCACATTCTTGTTATCCTATATGCAACCTTTGGAATACCAATCATGCTCCTTTTTGTTTCTGACATCGGTAAGTTTGATTTTGTAATTTTGATATATTACCATTTACAGTATAGTAATAATAATAATAAAAAATGGAGTAGAATTATAATAATAATTATAAAAATATATATAATAATGACAAAAATAGTTATGATAATAAAATCGGCAGAGAAGACAAGGAGGAGAATAAGAAGAAAAGGA